>JASDQU010245801.1:0-16668 GCA_032191745.1 Picea mariana | reverse complement strand
GTGGTTTTTTTCCGATTTGGGTTTCCACGTAAAACACTGGTGTACTGTGTATGTGTATGATTGTTCATTTGTTCATTGCTTATTTACTCTGCAGTTATTGAATGATAATGCTTCATTGATATAACACTTGAATTATATGGTTAAAAACGATTAAATTGCTCTATTACTGATTCACCCCCCCTCTCAGTAATCCAACAATCCTTGCCAAGAATAAAGTGTTGGATATCATGAAAGGAAAGATCATGGAACCACAGTTCGAAGAAGGAAAAGAGAAGGAACCTCAGAATGTTGTAGTTATGGAGAAGTCCAAAGACAGTGACATCAATTCCATGAGTATCATAGTGGAATCTATAAAAGACCACTTGATACCCTACATCTCCCATCTTGACTCATCTAAGAAGATGTACGATGCCCTGACAAACCTCTTCTCAGTCAGAAACATTGGACAAGTAATGAGTCTGAAGAATGAGCTCCGTGACATGAAAATGAATGATGATGACAACATAACATCATACTTTGTGAGAATCTCTCAGTTAAGATATCAACTAAAAGCTATTGAAGAAATCAAATCAAGTGAAAGATATGTCAAAAATACAATGCTTCAACTGTCGAAAATATGGTCACTATAAGAATCATTGTCCCGAGTTAAAGAAAAAGAAGGAAACACACGAAACATCAGTTTCCGAAGAAAGGGAACCCTCAAAGAAGGCCAAGCAATATAAAACAAACTTCTTCTTCTAAGACAAGGTAACGATATTCTTCACAATTCTTGTACATACCATGTTTACATAGTTTATGTACATATCTTGCATATCTATTTCTTAGAAGATAAGATGTTCAAAGAGAAACAATACCTAGGGAAGAATAACAAGATAATGATTGTTATCTTGATGACTACAAGTCAAGAAATACACATGAAAAGATGAAGTACATTGACAATCCTTGCTAACAATGTATGTGGAAGCTATTAACATAAGTAACGACTACAATATAAGCCGAAATCATAATCAAATTTGAAGAAACACAGAAGAAGTAAAAACGTAAAGAATTCAAAAATCAAAAGGAAATTAGAAAAATATTTGTGACACTTTGCGGAAGGCAATAAGGATGCAGACAAAAGCGTGGACTCTACTAGATGGAGGGAGCCGATTATATAATTCCAAAAGAAGAGCATGCATTCATGCATGAAGAAAGTATTAGGAGCGATCTAATCCTAAATAATATGATCCATCAAGGATTATGAAGTATCTATCCATGTTCCCATTGATGGTAGCAACCATGAAAAACAACACGTGTTCAGTTTGACTTTAGAAGAAGTCTTCTTCGAAAATAAGTCCTTAAAGTATCCCTGGTTATCTATCCACATCCATGATCCTATGATGAAAGGAAGAAGTTGGAATCTTCAGGGCATGGAATCTATAGAAAACTCCACGGACCCAAGAGATAAAGAGAAACATGAGGAAAAACATGAATATTCCAAGAAAGAAAGAAAAACGAGAACAACAAGTCATTATATCAAGAATCACAAGACTACCAGCTTGGTCTGAACCCACTAGAAGCAATCAAACATAAGAAATGGAAGTTGTGATGAAGAACAATGTATGGAAGACTTATGAATTGAAGCATTGCAAGATCCAGAACTAAAGGTTCTCCTAGATGAATGGAGAAGACTATGATGATAGCTTGTTCCAGTAACTAGACATACCTCTACTTGAGCCATTATATCTCCTGCAATATCGATGGGTTGAGGTTTACATCAGATGAATGTAAGGACTGTTCTCCTCAACAGAGTAATTGAAGAAATAAATGTATGTAAAGCAACCTCAAGGCTTTGAGGTATACCAGAAAGAGACTCTTGTATGCAGATGGAAGAAGATCTTGTATGGATTAAAACAACTTGGTGCATAACCTCCAATGCACAACAGAAGCGTGGTGAAAAATTTCTATAACATAGATATTGTATCAGAATGGTTACTCAGAAGTCCAGAATGATGGATTAATAATCCATGAAAAACTCTCATGATGACAGAAGAAGTGTCACTTGGATATGTTCCAGTTTGAGCCTTGCCACGATGTCATGAGTTAGCAGGAAACAAAAGAGCTGAATCCAACCATGATATATTGTAATGATCAGAGATATATGAAGCCTTCAGAGAAAACCAATGTTCCAAAAATATCGAAGTACATTGAGATAAAACATTACATTCTTCATGATGAGGTCCAGAAAAGAGAAGTGGTTCTCCAATATATCTCCATAGATGAGCAGATAATAAATATTTTGGTAAAGCCTCTGTCCAAGATGAAAAAGTTTGCATACTCAAGAAACAAGATGGAGCTCGTGGAGACGACTTCCTTATTGAAAAGGAAAGAGATGAATCCTAGGTTGGGATGGAGCATTGATGTGTTATTGATTTATGGACAGTCATTTTTCAGTTCGAAAAATGGTCCAGGATGACCAGTTCCTTTCCACTTTGGAAAGTAGTTTGAGATTTTTGATGGACATGCATTTTCCAGTTCGGAAAATGGTCTAGATCGGACAGTCATTTTCGTAATGAAAATGGTTCGATAGATTGATGATGTACCATAGACAACGATTCCCCTTGTGGCCAGTGTGGGGGAATGGTCTAGGATGGTCTTTCTTCTTGGCAGTCACTCTCAGTAGTGGTCAAGTAGAATGGTCCTCGTCACTGAGCAGTCATTCTTTTGAAGTTCATAGTTGTGAGCAGTTTCGAAAAATTGTCCGTTTTGGAGGTTTGTGCAGGACAATCATTTCCTTAGGAAATGGTCCAGATAGTCATTCCCTAGGGCAGACTCATTCTCTCTAGGTTGCACTTTGTTTAGTGTCGGAAGAATGGACTAGTTAGGTGAATGGTCCAAATTTATCAATCAGGGACAAACATTCCCTAGGGCAGACTCATTCTCTTCAGGTTGCACTTTGCTTAGTGCCAGAGGAATGGCCCAGTTAGGTGAATGGTCCAGGCTGAGAAATCATGACAATTATTCTTCTATACTTGATAAGAATAGTCCATATAGCTCATGGCTAATGTTTTACCTTTTGAGGGTAGATGCTCTTCCAGATCTCACGGATGTGAGTGGAAGAATGGCTCAGATGACTCAGTTTATATCATGATATTGTTTTTCTCTGTGCAGGTTGATATCAGATGATATGATTTCTATGGAGACTGTATGTCTCTGTACAGTAGATGTATGNACTGTGGTGGATGTGTTCCACTGGTTGTGACTATGTGTCACTGATTAAGTAGTTGTGTGCTACTTGGTGCGACAATGTACCACTGGATTGTAGTTGTGTACTACTATGGATAAACATAGATTTGTTCTATTGAATGGAATTGTTCTGATTACCATGTAGACTATCAGTTGTGTTGATATTTTCTAAGGCATATATGTTGAGATGGATATCTATGACTTGATTAGAAAATAATCCTAGATTGATATTCCTATAGGAATGGTCTTTGTAGTCCATGGCATAGTTTTTAGCTTTGTTGGGACAATCATTCTTCTAGGACGTATGTCCGGATTAGAAGAATGATCCTTGTATCACTCTATGGAGTGAGTGACTCATTCAACATCATGCTTGATTACTCATATAGAGTATGGCTTCGAAAGATGATGCAGTTGATGCTATCAGATGATAATGATGATGGTGCTCGTGATCTAACCATGAGATAGTCTGTATGACTATGATNCATGGTGCTCGTGATCTAACCATGAGATAGTCTGTATGACTATGATGCTGTTACCAGTTGAATGGTATGTTTTTGCTCAAGCCCATTGCCTTCAATACCTCCATAGCTAGGAGGGAGTGTGATATTATGGTAGTTGTGGGAAGTATTTACCTCCATGTGTAACCCTTATGAGAATAGAATATTATGGGAATCAAGAAGAAACCCTAAAGCATTGAACATAACCCTAGAAGACAAGTCGACTCAAGGAAATATTTAATATTAAGTATTTAGCCTCCAAAATGAAAAGTTGGCGTAGAAAGCTCAGGAAAATAGTATAAATACAAGTAGCCAGACCTCATTTTGTACACACAGCTCGAAATTTCAGCAGTGAAGAAGTGCGCACTACAGAACCTGGGCAAGTGCGCAAGTTTGGGGGGTAGCTGCAGTCGACAACTACTGCAATATGTATTACTGGTTTAGGCTCTGACTTTCTATTGGTTATGGTTGGACTTTCTGATCAATATTGGTTATCTGTGCTTGATGCATTAGCCTTGGTTGGCTATTGGTTTTCTTCCAGAATCATTCTCTGTCAAGATTAAGGTGCTCGGGGGTGGCTTCGGCCTATGGTTGGATGACAATATTGATCCGGATAATTTTCGACACAAAATGAGAGCGGAGATATAATAAATAAATGTATAGAGATATATCAGATATCCAATAATATAATATAAATTTATCAGAGATGCAACCATAAACACAGAGATACGGTAATACACAATTTTCTATTAATGAGCGAAAATGTACAAAGACTGTAAAAATACAGAGTGAAAGACTCGCTAGAATGATGGTAGCTTATCTTTGAGAAGAGATGTGTCCTCTACTCGCATTCACAAGAAGATGATTTTGCAATGAGGCTCCAAAGGCCTTTTTATCATAAAGAAAATCCAAAACCCTAATCCCGGAAGATGAAAACCAACAATTTTGTGGACCCCGTTTTGGGTAGTTTGGTGTATCAACTTCCTGGGGGTGTAACTTTGGCATCCGATCTCCATTTGGGGCGCATGATAGCTCGTTGGAAAGGTATCATTGAGGAGATTAATTTAGGGGGATAAATAAAAGCCTTTGGCTATCATTGAGAATCTAGATGCCAAAAATACTTCATTTAGGCCCTCAAAATGGCCCTGAAAGTTAAAAACTGCTAAAAATAGTAAATTACCAAAATTGCCAGAAAATTGTTTTGAGCCAGTTGGAAAAGGTGGGTGGACACCGATATCCACCTAGATATATCCTCTCTCCTTAGGAAGAAATGGTCTCCATTGCGTTGATTTCTTGGGGAAGAGGGAAAAGCGTTTGTTGAATCTGCATCTTGATGAGCTGCTTGCCTTGTTGGAGAAGTTGCGTTGCTTAGCTTGTTGAAGGTTGTCACGAACATGTGGCTGAAAGGGTTGGAACTTTTTAACCAGTCCATATACATGAGATGCATGTGTGTAGAATGAATCTTTACACTTTTATGCAATCTTGTCAACCTAATTTTGTTGGATAGAAGGTGCTTAGGCCGAGGCTGTAGTTGTTGCAGTATCCTTCTGTTCACCTTTTGAAAATATTGTGAAGAAGCTGAATTTTGTAGGTTGAGATAATATATTGCGGCACTTTTTAGGTGGAACAGTAGTCAGAAATGCCTCTGGTATTATGTAGACATGACCCCCTAGAGAAACAATGACATTACGGGGTCGAGACTCATAAACATCACAGCGCTTACAAATATATGGTTGGCCCAAGAGAACATCATAGAAATCCAATGGGACAACATCACATAATACATCATCCTTGAAGGGATGGATGCCATATGACAATAAAAAATATTGACTGACACAGATATCTCATCCTTAGCGAAGCCACCCGATGTTGTATGGCCGCGGGTGTGGTGTTGTTGACAATCCCAACTATTTGACGACCTTTGCTGAGATGAGGTTCTTCTAGCTTCCACTATCAACAATAAAATGCAGTGGGGTCCCCTTCACCCACATCTGTGAATGAAAAAGGCACTCCCCTTTTTCAGGATCTGTTGGTTCTTTTGGTTGAATTACTACGGTCGCAACAATAGCAGTGGGGTCTATGTCGATGATCTGTATTTTACCAGTATTTTCAGAATCATATTCTGAATCAGGGTCTGACTCCTTGTCTTTGATCTCGTCCACCAATGATTGTTTTGAGTGACATTCCTCGGTGTTGTGCCAAGGGATTTTGTGGAAATCACACCATTTTTCGGTATCCTTCATTGTCTTTCCATGACCCTTCTTTTCCTGTGGCTTGGAATGGTTTTAAGGAGACTATTTGTTAGAGCCCTGTTTATCATAATTTGGTTGTTGTAGATTTGCAGACCCAAACTCCCGTTTGTTCTGGTGCTTAAATTTCTGCTCGATTTTAACAACATATCGATAAGCAGCACCGAGTGATGAAATTTCCAAAAAATCCATTTCAGTTTGGATGTATCTGTGTAGAGCCCCATGGTATTTCAGAACCAAATGTCGTTCGGAGTCTTTGATACCCAACTTGGTATGCAAGGTATGGAAGGTATTGGTGAACTCTAGAACTACTTGGCCCCTCTCTTTCCTTAGTGTGGTTCATCTCATGTACTGGTCCTCATAGTTTCCAACAGGGTAATACTATTCCTTTACTACATCCACACAAAAATCCCAAGTGGGCTCAACCCCATATATTCCAGAATCCTATGTGGAACTTTGCTCCCAGTAAGTTTCCTACCAATGGTTGACATGGGAGAGAGATTAAAGGAGTGCGAAGGTGATCTTTTCCCTGTTGAAAAAATTATGAACAGAGAAATAACCTTCTAACAGATTTAACCATTTTTCTAGGGCATCCACATCTATCTGACCTTCAAATACGGGAATATCAAAATTAACCTGTACCTTGAAAGGAGAGGTGCTTCCAAAGTGGCTGTTTGATGAATATGCGCCTGTTTCTCTCTGTAGGCGTTGAAGGATGTGGGAAAAATTCTCCATCATTTCGTCCCTCTGTCACGTGAGAGATTGCTCAAGAAACAAATTGATAGAATCGCCTGCTTTGTCGTTTTTATTTTCTTCCGCCATGGAGGGTTTCTTGGGTGTGCGAGAGCGATTGTATTCAAGAGATACAAGCTCGAGACCCAACTTTATATACTCGGACCTCGTCGGGGATATGCATTGAAAAAAATGATCAAGAGCAGCTTGCTCTGATACCACTGATCTAGATTATTTTCGGCACGAAATGAGAGCGGAGATATAATAAAGCAATGTATAGAGATATCTCAGATATCCAATAATATAATAGAAATGTATCAAATATGCAACCATAAACATAGAGATACATTAATACACAATTTTTTATTAATGAGCGAAAATGTACAAAGACTGTAAAAATACAGAGTGAAAGACTCGCTAGAATGGTGACAACTTATCTTTGAGAAGAGATGTGTCTGCTACTCGCATTCACAAAAAAATGATTTTACAATGAGGCTCCAAAGGCTTTTTTATCATAAATAAAATTCAAAACCCTGACCCCGGAAGATGAAAAGCCAACAATTTTGTGGACCTCGTTCTGGGTAGTTTGGTGTATCAACTTCTCGGGGGCGTAACTTTGGCATACGATCTTCTTTTGGGGTGAACGATAGATCGTTGGAAAGGTATCATCGAGGTGATTTATTTAGGGGGATAAATCAAAGACTTCAACTATTATTGAGAATCTTGATCCCAAAAAACCTTCATTTAGGCCATCAAAATGGCCCCGGAAGTTAAAAACTGCTAAAAAGAGTAAATTACCAAAATAGTCAGAAAACTATTTTGAGCCAGTTGGAAAAGGTGGGTGGCCACCGATATCCACTTGGATCAATCCTAAATCATTAGGAATAAATGGTCTCCATTGCATTGAGTGCCCCGGGGAGAGGGAAAAGTGTTTGTTGAATCTGCATCTTGATGAGCTCCTTGCCTTGTTGGAAAAGTTCCATTGCTTAGCTTGTTGAAGGTTGTCATGAAAATGTGGATGGAAGGGTTGGACCTTTTTAACCAGTTTGGCTACATGAGATGCCTGTGTGTAGAATGAATCTTTACACTTTGATGCAATCTTGTAGACCTACTTCTGTTGGATAGAAGGTGCTTGGGCCGAGGCTGTAGTTGTTGCAGTATCGTTCTGTTCACCTTTTGAACAAATTGTGGAGACGCTGAAGTTGTAGCATGAGATACTATCTTGCGACACTTTTTAGGTGGAACAGTAGTCAGAACTGCCTCTGGCATTCTGTAGAGATGACCCCCCAGAGAAACAATGACACTGCAGGGTCGAGACTCATAAACAAATGCCACTTCCACATATATGGTTGGCCCAAGAGAACATCACAGACATCTAGTGGGGCAACATAACATAATACCACATCCTTGAAGGGATGGATGCCATATGAAAATCGACACTATTGGATGACATGGAGATCTTGTCCCTGGCGAAGCCACCCAATGTTGTATGGATGCGAGTGTGGTGTTCTAAAAAATCCCAACTGTTTGATGACCTCTGTTGAGATGAGGTTCTTATGACTTCCACTTTCAACAATAAATTACAACGGGGTCCCCTTAACCCACATCTATGAATAAAAAAGGCGCTCTTGCTCTTCAGGATCTATTGGTTCTTCTGGTTGAATTGCTGCGATCACGACAATAGTAGTGGGGTATGCATCGATGATCTATCTTTTACCAGTATTTTCAAAATTAAATTCTGAATCAAGGTTCGTCTCCTTGTCTTTGATCTTGGCCACAAATGATTGTTTTGAGCAACATTCCTCGGTGTTGTGCTAGGGGATTTTGTGGAAATCGCACCATTTTCCGGTGTCCTTCTTTGTCTTTCCGTGACCCTTCTTTTCCTCTGGCTTGGACTGGTTTTCAGGAGACTGTTTGTTAGGGCCATCTTTATCATACTTTGGTTGTTTCATATTTGCATACCCAAACTCCCGTTTGTTCTGGTGCTTAAATTTATGCTCGATTTTAACAACATATCGATAAGCAGCACCGAGTGATGAGATGTCAAAAAAATCCATTTCAGTTTGGATGTATCTGTGTAGAGTCCCAAGGTATTTCAGAACCAAATGTCATTCAGAGTATTTGATACCCAGCTTGGTGCAGAAGGTATGTAAGGTATTGGTGAACTCCGAAACTGCTTGCCCCCTCTCTTTTCTGCAGTGTGTTCCATCTCATGTACTGGTCCTCATAGTTTCTAACATGGTAATACTGTTCCTTTACCGCATCCACAAAAAAATCCCAAGTGGGCTCGGCCCCATATATTCCAGAATCCTCTGTGGAACGTTGCTCCTAGTAAGTTTCCCACCAATGATTGACATGGGGGAGAGCTTTAAGGAGTGCGAAGGTGATATTTTCCTTGTCGAAAAAATTATGAACAAAGAAATAACCTTCTAACAGATTTAACCATTTGTCTAGGGCATCTGCATCTATTTGACCATCAAATACAAGAATATCAAAATTAACCTATACCTTGAAAGGAGAGGTTCTTCCAAAGTGGTTGTTTGATGAATATGCGTCTGTTACTATCGGTAGGCGTTGAAGGATGTGGGAAATTTCTCCATCATTTCGTCCCTCTGTTGAGAGAGAGATTTCTCAAGCAACAAATTGATAGAATCATCTGCTCCTTCATTTTTCTTTTCTTCTGCCATGGAGGGTTTCTTGGGCGTGCGAGATCGATTTTCTTCAAGAGGGACAATCTCGAGACCCAACTTGCTATACTTGGACTTCGTCGGGGAAATGCACTGAAAAAAACAATCAAGAGCAGCCTGCTCTGATACCACTGATCTGGATTATTTTCGGCACAAAATGAGAGAAAATATATAATAAAGAAATGTAGAGAGATATCTCGAATATCCAATAATATAACAGAAATGTATCAAAGATGAAATGATAAACACAGAGATACAATAATACACAATTTTCTATTAATGAGCGAAAATGTACAAAGACAGTAAAAATATAGAGTGAAAGACTTGCTAGAATGGTGGTAGCTTATCTCTGAGAAGAGATGTGTCTGCTACCCATTCTCAAGAAGATTATTTTACAATGAGGCTCTAAAGGCCTTTTAATCATAAAGAAAATCCATAACCCTAACCCCAGAAGATGAAAAGCCAATAGTTTTGTGGACCCTGTTTTGGGTAGTTTGGTGTATCAACTTTTCGAGGGCGTAACTTTGGCATACGATCTCTGTTTGGGGCGCACGATAGCTTGTTGGAAAGGTATCATAAAGAAGATTCATTTAGGGCCTTTTGTTATGATTGAGAAGCTCAATCCAAAAAAACCTTCATTTAGGCCCTCAAAATGGCCCTAGAAGTTAAAAACTGCTAAAAATAGTAAATTACCAAAATTGCCAGAAAACTGTTTTGAGCCAGTTGGAAAAGGTGGGTGGCCACCGATATCCACTTGGATCAATCCTCCCTCCTTATGAAGCAGTGGTATCCATTGCATTAAGTGCCCGAGGGAGAGGGAAAAGCGTTTGTTGAATCTACATCTTGATGAGCTACTTTCCTTGTTGGAGAAGTTGGGCTACTTAGCTTGTTGAAGGTTGTCACGAACATGTGGCTGGAAGGGTTGGACCTTCATAACCATTCTAGATACATGAGATGCCTATGTGTAGAAGGAATCTTTACACCTTTCTACAATCTTGTCAACCTGCTTCTATTGGATAGAAGGTACTTGGGCCGAGGTTGTAGTTGTTGCAATATCCTTCTGTTCACCTTTTGAACAGATTGTGAAGAAGATAAATTTTGTAGTATGAGATACTATCTTGTGACATTGTTTAGGTGAAACAATAGTCAGAACTACCACTGGTATTCTGTAGAGATGACCCCCCGTAGAAACAATGACACTGCGAGGTCGAGACTCATAAACAACATGGCACTTCCACATATATGGTTGGCCCAAGAGAACATCACAAACATCCAGTGGGGAAACATCACATAATACCTCATCCTTGAAGGGCTGGATACTGTATGAAAATCGACATTGTTCGCTGTCATGAAGATCTCATCCCTGGCGAAGCCACCCGATGTTGTATGGATGCGGGTGTGGTGTTGTCGACAATCCCAACTGTTTGACGACCTCTGCTGAGATGAGGTTCTTCTGGATTCTGCTATCAACAATAAAATGCAACAGGGTCCCCTTCACCCAGATCTGTGAATGAAAAAGGAGCTCCCCCTCTTCAGGATTTGTTGGTTCTTTTGGTTGAATTGTTGCGGTCGCGACAATAGCAGTGGGTTATGTGTCGATGATATGTCTTTTACCAGTATTTTCATAATCAGATTCTGAATCAGGGTTCGAATCCTTGCCTTTGATCTCGGCCACCAATGATTGATTTGAGCGACATTCCTCGGTGTTGTGCCAAGGGATTTTGTGGAAATCACACCATTTTTCGATGCATGGATTATTTTAGGGGCTAAATTTTGCTCATGGGATAATTTTCCATGGTTTTTCCAAAAATGAGATTCACTATTTTAAAAACGATTTGCCCAAATTCTATAGGATAAAATTATTTTACCTTAAAACTTGCCAAAATTTTATAAAAACTATATCAAATCCTTAGAAATTTGAATACTTTTACAAAAAAATCGCCAATCATTTATAGTTGTCATATGAAGGATTGGTAAGATTCGCCAAGGTTTATACATTTTAAAACAAATTTCCATCCTTAAAATCATCCCTGTTCCGGTGTCCTTTGTCTTTTCGTGACCCTTATTTTCCTATGGCTTGGAATGGTTTTCACGAGACTGTTTGTTAGGGATATATTTATCATACTTTGGTTGTTGCATATTTGCAGACCCAAACTCCCATTTGTTCTGGTGCTTAAATTTTTGCTCGATTTTAAAAACATATCGATAAGCAACACCGAGTGATGAGATGTCCATAAAATCCATTTCAGCTTGGATGTATCTGTGTAGAGCCCCACAGTATTTCAGAACCAAATTTCATTCGGAGTCTTTGATACCTATCTTGATGCGCAAGGTATGAAAATTATTGGTGAACTCCGTAACTGCTTGACCCCTCTCTTGCCACAGTGTGGTCCATCTCATATACTGGTCCACATAGTTTCCAACAGGGTAATACTCTTCCTTTACCGTATCCAAGAAAAAATCCCAAGTGGGATCGACCCCATGTATTCCGGACTCCTCTGTGGAAATTTTCTCCCACCAATGTTTGACATGGGGGAGAGCTTTAATGAGTGCGAAGGTGATATTTTTCCTGTCGGAAAAATTATGAATAGAGAAATAACCTTCTAATAGATTTAACCATTTGTCTAGGGCATCCTCATCTATTTGACCTTCAAATACGAGAATATCAAAATTAAACTGTACCTTGAAAGGAGAGGTTCTTCCAAAGTGGATGTTTGATAAAGATGCACTTGTTTCTATCGATAGGTGTTGAAGGATGTGGGAAAAATTCTCCATCATTTCGTCCCTCTGTCGCGTGAGAGCTTGCTCAAGCAACATATTGATATAATCGCTTGCTTCGTCATTTTTCATTTCTTCCGCCATGGAGGGTTTCTTGGGTGTGCAAGAGCGATTGTCTTCAAGAGGTATAAGCTCGAGACCCAACTTTCTATACTCAAACCTCATCGGGGACATGCACTGAAAAAAATGATCAAGAGCAACCTGCTTTGATACCAATGATCTAGATTATTTTCGGCATGAAATGAGAGCAACGATATAATAAATAAATGTACAGAGATATTTCAAATATCGAATAATATAACAAAAATGTATCATAGATGCAACTACAAACACAAATATACAGTAATACACAATTTTCTATTAATAAGCGAAAATGTACAAAGACTGTAAAAATACAGAGTGAAAGACTCACTATAATGGTGGCAGATTATCTCTGAGAAGAGATGTGTCTGATAATAACATTCACAAGAAGATGATTTTACAATGAGGCTCCAAAATAATTTCTATCATAAAGAAAATCCCAAACCCTAACCCCAGAAGATGAAAAGCCAACAATTTTGTGGACCCCGTTTTGGGTAGTTTGGTGTATCAACTTCCCGAGGGCGTAACTTTGGTATATGATCTCTGTTTGGGACGCATGATAGCTCGTTGGAAAGGTATCGTTGAGAATATTAATTTAGGGGGCTCAATCTGAGCCTTTAAATATAATTAAAAATTTCAATCCCAAAAAACCTTCATTTAGGCCCTCAAAATGGCTCGAGAAGTTAAAAACTGCTAAAAATAGTAAATTACCAAAATTGTCAGAAAACTATTTTGAGCCAGTTGGAAAAGGTGGGTAGTCACCGATATCCACCTAGATAAATCCTCCCTCCTTAGGAAGCAATGATATCCATTGCATTGAGTGCCCGAGGGAGAGGGAAAATCGTTTGTTGAATCTACTTCTTGATGAACTGCTTGCCTTGTTGGAGAAGTTGCGCTGCTTAGCTTGTTGAAGGTTGTCACGAACATGTGGCTGGAAGGGTTGGAAATTATTAACAATTTTGGCTACATGAGATGCATGTGTGTAGAAGTAATCTTTACACTTTGCTGTAATATTGTCGACATGCTTCTGTTGGATATAAAGTGCTTGGGGCGAGGCTGTAGTTGTTGCAGTGTCCTTCTGTTCACCTTTTGAACATATTGTGAAGAAGCTGAATTTTGTAGTATGAGATACTATCTTGTGGCACTGTTTAGGTGGAACAGTAGTCAGAACTACCTCTGGAATTTTGTAGAGATGACCCCCCAGAGAAACAATGACACTGCAGGGTCGAGACTCATAAACAACATGGCGCTTCCACATATATGGTTGGCCCAAGAGAACATCATAGACATCCAGTGGGGAAACATCAAATAATACCTCATCCTTGAAGGGATGGATGCCATATGACAATCGACACTGTAGGTTGACATGGAGATCTCATCCCTAGTGAAGCCACCCATTGTTGTATGGCTGCAGGTGTGGTGTTGTCGACAATCCCAACTGTTTGACAACCTCTGCTGAGATGAGGTTCTTCTGGCTTCCTATATCAACAATAAAATGTAGTGGGGTCCCCTTCACCCACATCTGTGAATGAAAAAGGTGCTCCCACTCTTCAGGATCTGTTGGTTCTTCTAGTTGAATTGTTGTGATTGTGACAATAGCAGTGGGGTATGCATTGATGATTTGTCTTTTACCAACATTTTCATAATCAGATTCTGAATCATGGTTCGGCTCCTTGTCTTTGATCTCGACCACCAATGACCATTTTGAGTGACATTCCTCGGTGTTGTGCAGGGGAGTTTGTGGAAATCGTACCAATTTTCGGTGTCCTTCTTTGTTTTTCCATGACCCTTCTTTTCCTGTGGCTTGGAATCGTTTTCAAGAGACTATTTGTTAGGACCGTCTTTATCATACTTTGGTTGTTGCATATTTGTAGACCCAAACTCCCATTTGTTCCGGTGCTTAAATTTATGCTTGATTTTAACAACATATCGATAAGCAACACCGAGTGATGAGATGTCCAGAAAATCCATTTCAGTTTGGATGTATCTGTGTAGATCCCCACGGTATTTCAGAACCAAATGTCGTTTGGAGTCTTTGATACCCAACTTGGTGTGCAAGGTATGGAAGGTATTGGTAAAATCCAAAACTTCTTGGCCCCTCTCTTGCCGCAGTGTGGTCCATCTCATAAACTGGTCGTCATAATTTCCAAAAGGGTAATACTGTTCCTTTACTGCATCCACAAAAAAATACCAAGTGGGCTCGACCCCATAGATTCCAGACTCCTATGTGAAAATCTTCTTCCAGTAAGTTTCCCACCAATGTTTGACATGGGGGAGAGATTTAAGGAGTGTGAAGGGGATCTTTTCACCGTTGGAAAAGTTATAAATAGAGAAATAACCTTCTAACACATTTAACCATTTTTCTAGGGCATCCTCATCTATCTAACATTCAAATACGAGAATATCAAAATTAACCTGTACCTTGAAAGGAGAGATGCTTCCAAAGTGGTTGTTTGATGAAGATGCACCTGTTTCTATCGATAGGCATTGAAGGATGTGGGAAAAATTCTCCATCATTTCGTCCCTCTGTCACGTGAGATCTTGCTCAAGCAACACATTGATAGAATCATCTGCTCCGTCGTTTTTATTTTCTTCCGCCATGGAGGGTTTCTTGGGCATGCGAGAGAGATTGTATTCAAGAGATACAAACTCGAGACCCAACTTTCTATACTCAGACCTTGTCAGGGACATGCACTGAAAAAAATGATCAAGAGCAGCCTGCTATGATACCACTGATCCAGATTATTTTCGGCACGAACTGAGAGCGAAGATATAATAAATAAATGTACAGAGATATATCAGATATCCAATAATATAATAGAAATGTATCATAGATGCAACCATAAACACAGAGATACAATAATACACAATTGTCTATTGATGAGAGAAAATCTACAAAGACTCTAAAAATACAGAGTGAAAGACTCGCTAGAATGGTGACAACTTATCTCTGAGAAGATATGTGTCTGCTACTCACATTCATAAGAAGATGATTTTACAATGACGCTCCAAATGCATTTTTATCATAAATAAAATCCAAAACCCTAACCCCGGAAGATGAAAAGCCAACAATTTTGTGGACCCCGTTTTGGGTAGTTTGGTGTATAAACTTCCCGAGGGTGTAACTTTGGCATACGATCTCCGTTTGGGGCGCACGATAGTTCATTGGAAATGTATCTTCCAGGAGATTCATTTAGGGGTCTCAATCAAATCCTTTGGAAATCATTGAGAATCTCGATCCAAAAAAACCTTCATTTAGGCCCTCAAAATGGCCCCAAAAGTTAAAAACAGCTAAAAATAGTAAATTACCAAAATTGCCAGAAATCTATTTTGAGCCAGTTGGAAAAGGTGGGTGGCCACCAATATCCACCTGGATCAATCCTCCCTCCTTAGGAAACAATGGTATCCATTGCGTTGAGTGCCCATGGGAGAGGGAAAAGCGTTTGTTGAATCTGCATCTTGATGAGCTGCTTGCCTTGTTGGAGAAGTTTTTTTGCTTAGCTTGTTGAAGGTTGTCATGAACATGTAGCTGGAAGGGTTGGAACTTCTTAACCAGTATGGCTACATGAGATGCCTATGTGTAGAAGGAATATTTACACTTTGCTGCAAGCTTTTTGACCTGCTTCTGTTGGATAGAAGGTTCTTGGGCCGCGCCTGTAGTTGTTGCAGTATCCTTATGTTCATCTTTTGAACATATTGTGAAGAAGCTAAATTTTGTAGTATGAGATACTATCTTGCGGCATTGTTTAGGTGGATCAGTAGTTAGAACTACCTTTGGTATTCTATAGAGATGACCCCCCAGAGAAACAATAACATGGAGGGGTCGAGACTCATAAACAACATGGTTCTTACACATATATGGGTTTCCCAAGAGAACATCACAGACATCTAGTGGGGCAACATCAAATAATACCTCATCCTTGAAGGGATGGATGCCGTATCATAATAAAAACTATTGGCTGACATCAATATCTTATCCCTGGCGAAGCCACCCAATGTTGTATGGCTACAGGTGTGGTGTTATCGACAATCCTAACTGTTTGACGACCTCTGCTGAGATGAGGTTCTTCTGGCTTCCGCTATCAACAATAAAATGCAGTGAGGTCCTCTTCAACCACATTTGTGAATGAAAAATGTGCTCCTCCTCTTCAGGATCTGTTGGTTCTTCTTGTTGAATTGTTGCAGTCGCGACAATAACAGTGGGGTCTGTGTCGATGATCTGTATTTTTGATCCAGATTTTATGAGCAGAACGAAATGAATACCGATTATTAATAGGTGCTTAACACAAACATAATAGAGATACAGTAAAACTGGTTTTCTATTAAATAACGAAATAAGCTGAAACTGTAAAAATGCAGCGGAAACAAGCTTGCTGGAATGGTGGCGGCTTATCTCTGAGAAGAGATGTGACGGCAGCG
>JASDQU010245798.1:2944-16684 GCA_032191745.1 Picea mariana | reverse complement strand
GGTGGCTGAGATTTGGTGTCTCTTCACTCACCCTCACTTTAATCATAAAGTTATCTTTTAATTTGCATCTCACAAATTAATTTGACTAAGACCCATATTCGGCAATTTCTCCCCCTTGGGCGCCTAGGGAAGAGAAACACTTGCCTTGGTACATTATTTTAATTAAAAATTTAACATGCTCTGACATGTTTGTGGGTTCTTTATGAGTCTATATAAGTGTTGTTTTTTAACAGAAATATGGTTTTTTGTTTTCAACATTGCAAGAAAAACTTAAAGATTTTGGTCAACTTTTGTGTTTGTGCAAAGTTGTTTTTTCCTTTTTAATGGTTTAGGGTTTCAAAAATATTAGTAGGGTATTTGTTACACTCTGATTCCTGTTAGCACAATGGCTCACCAGGTGTCAAGTCATATGTTTATAAACTTTCTCCCCCTATACCTTCTTGTTTTCTAGTTTGATACAAAATTAAAGTATAAGAGTGTATTATTTTAAAAGTCCTCCCTTGCCTTTCATAATTCCATTTTGAAAATAAAAATTTCAGTGTAGGCATATTTTCTTCTTGAATTTACTCTTGTGCTTAAAAAAAAAAGTTTTCGTTTTAGTAGCCTTAATAAAAGAAAATAAATCTAGTTTTGCAAAGTTCTTTTGCACTATATTCTACATTTTCATTCAAAAATGATTTTATATTTTCATTGAAAACTGGTTTAATATCTTACATACGATCAAAAGTGCATTGTTTTCATTTTTTCTTTAAGTATAAAAGAAAGACTTTGTTTTCATTTTATTTGAAGCGTTGTTACACTCGTTTTTCAATGAAGAAACTAAATCTTGCATTTGTGCTTTAAAGTGTTTTTCTATTGTTTCCATCAAAACACCATCTAGTTTCATCCATACCCCTCTTGAGTAAATAAAATCCCCATAAAATGAATGCTAACTAAAAGTTAATTAGACATTTTCATTGTATAGGGTAAACAAACTAGTTATAGACTAGGGCCTTGGTTTAGGTTGGAGAGTTGGTTTCTCCAAGGCCATAAAACAAACATAGGAGTCTAATATAGGGAGAGTTCAAATCCAACTATCGTATAAGTATATCCAAGAAGCTCCTCTAACACATGAGTCAAATATGAGGTCATATAAAGGAGAGATGAGGTGATAATCCATCTGAAGCTTAACTAAACGTAGTGGAGAGATTGTATATTGGGGTATTTTCTTGAAGTGGCACTAACTCATCTGTTGTCATTCCTCTATGAATTTTGAACCTAGTTGAGGTTTTCCTGAAGTGATATTGACCCTTTTGGTGTCACTCCTATGGAAGCTTCTGAATTAGTTTGGTATTTTCTGAAGTGACATTCACCCTTTTGTAGATAGTCATCTGGAAGATTTCAGGCTTAGTTACCCTTCCCATACTTTCAATCTCAACTATCGACTGTATCCCCTAGACACTGATTGCGATTTGGTGACCATAGTTTCTTTTCTTAAGGATCCTAGAGGTGACTGTGGGAGGTGTCCGGTGGTAACTGAGGAATATTTTGTATCACACTTATTAGTAATCTTGTAGGGTTCCCCACAAAGCATGGGTACTTGCATCAGATACATATGGTCAATGGAAGTCGGGATAACTACTTCTCACTATTTTTTTAATTGGTCTACGGGACTTAACCAACCCGTGCCTTTTTTCGGAAGGTCTTTACCTCACTTTTTTACTATTGTGATCTCAGGACCTAATCCACATGAGTTGGGATATTAAAAAGGTTGTTTGTGTTTTTTATTGTTATTAGGGATTTTCTAGCAGTGTGTTTAGAAATCATAGAATTCCTTAGGAAGGTGTGTAGGTGGTCACCTAGAGATAAAAACTCAAAATGGTTGATCAACCACCTCGTCATTCGAGGATAATTCAAGGTATTCCCCCTAAATAAGTTGAAATGAATCCTCCTTCACCTCCTTTGAGGCATCGAATTGATCAATCCAACACTTTTCTACCAACTAGTCCGATCGAGACTTTAATTATGAAACCTGCAAAAATAAATGTTTTTGAGTCATAAGTTGTAACAATAACTGATCTTGGGGCTGAAGAATTCGCTCCACCTTTCAACCCTCTATTAACTAGACATTACGATCCATTTTTTTTTCAATTTTTTCCTCCTAGGTCAAACTTCACTGATAGTATCCCTCTTCACTGAGCCACAATGGAAGGAAATCCAGAAGTGTCTAGGTCGGGAGTCACCGTAACTCCCACTTCAGAAATATTCACCAGTGGGATATTTCCCCCTAACATGTATAACCAAACAACTGGTGTGATTTATTCCATTGTTGTAGCATCTATCAACAACTTTTCTCCATTGATTGTTGGTCCTACCCAACCTTCTTGTGTGTCCATGTCATTACCTTCAACAACCAATGCTTTCTCATTCGGTATGTCATCGATGGGCATGTTAAACACATTAAATAGGTTCTAATCGAAGTCCTGCATTTCTAAAGTTGGTTCGGGGAATCCATGGATTCCCTACCAAGTTGTTTCTTGAAGTAGATGTCATATCCCTCCATTGTTCCCTTTCCTCGGAAGCAGGGCCTTCCGGTCTTCGGTCCCCAACCCCTTTGGAGGCTAGGGAAGCTTTTATATGTGGTGTATTCCAATCCACTAGCATGCCATCCACCTTGACCCCGCTCACATTATATGGTGGGTTTGAGAATAATCCTTTCACCATGTCTACAGTGTCAGTAGGGGAAACCCGCTTCTAGGCTTAGTGGAGTCTCATGCAAGGGTCTTTCCATTCGCAAGGGATGCCATTGGGGGAAACCTCTTTCCCGGACAATGGAACCCCATGCAGGGAGGCATTCACTCGTAAGGAGGGTCTGCAGGGGGTAATCCTTATTTTTCCATTCGGGAATCATATGCGTGGGAGTTTTCTTTCGTTTAACTAGAACCAAGGTTTCAACCAAGGATTTGGCTCATCCATAAAATATTCCTAGAAACCTCGTACTAGTTACAATCAAGGACCTTCTTTTCAGGATTCCATTCAATAGATGTCGTATCCTAGGACACCTTTTCTAGAAACTCTGCATTTTCTTGATTTTTCTAAGTTGATGAATGACCTGATTCATCATGACCCGAGTTTTCCTACGGTCCCCACAAAAATACCTTCGGATATACAAAAGTTTGAAGGAAAGAGTGGTGAAGACCCATAGGATCATGTAATTATGTTTCACTTGTGGTTCTCATCTAATTCATTAAATTTTGACTTGATCCAGCTACGATTGTTCCAATGCACCCTCATTGGGGGTTCCACTAAATAGTATATAGAACTAGAAAGGTCGAAGTACACCATGTTTGGGGATCTGGCCATGTTTTTTATTAATCACTTCCAACTCCTTATCTGCTATGATGTTGGTACAAATATTTTAGATAACTTTGAACAAGATAAAGCTACACACATTTACGATCATATTTGGGAATGGAGGAGATGAAAGAGCTTGATTTCTCTTTGAATGGTTCTTGAGGTCATTACTTCCTTATATCTCTAAGGATGTGGAAAATTTGAGGGTGTTCACAGAAGAAAAATAAATATTTAGAGTACAATAGTTGGATTTGATTTAATCTCAATCATGTATGCTTTATGAGATCATTCCCAACACACAAAGGTCAACTCTCAACTTGGAAAAAATGAAATTAGTACCGCATGCCGATGGTATTGTTGGTTCCTCGCAAAGTGAAGCTGCAGATCTAGTCGCTAACCAGATGTAGTAGTTGTCTATTCAACAAGATACGGTTGGTCCATCCCCTGGCTTGACCACCCCCACCACCTAGTCCTCAGATGTACACATTGTGTAATCAAAAACTCAAAAGGGTCCGTAGCAACTCGAAGAGAAGAAGAAAGGAAAGGGTAAGAAGGTTAGTGGGGGAAACGATAAAAAGGATAATAAAAATTTTGAAGGGGAAAACAAGGAAAAGAGGAAGGTGAATTTCTCATACAATCTTTTTAGGGACGATGGCATACTCATCAATGCTCCAAGACGAAATAATCCCAATGCTTGATAAAGTTGCAACTAAAACAACAACAACCTACCGTATTGAAATATTTGTTTCCGCAAGGATAAAATATGTAAGTTGGCTTTTCCACTTCCAATCTGTAAGGGGGCATGTCAAGTGCACCCTCATTAGATAGATATTAGGTTATCATGAATATGGTCAACCACACGAAATAAGAAAAGGTAGACTTGTCGACTAAGTCCCACAATTATAATAATCTAGAGTTGACTTCATAAGGAAAAGAGAGTTTTGATCCTTAGGTCTCTCTCCATATATATAAAATTGAGAAATAAATGATTCCATGCATGCCTAAGGGTGTGTATAAGAGGATGATTCACAATCAGAATGCATGAGTTTCTCCTAGCTACTCTATTGTTGAGGACTTAGATCAAAAATTGTGTGCAATGTTTTCTTTAGAGGTGCTTCAAAGTTGCCCCGCACAATGCATTGCATTTTTATTTGAAATCAGAGCTGCTAATTCTTCTAGCTAACTTGTTATGAAGTTTGATGTTATTGATGTGAATCCTCATCTTCCTTATCATGTATCCTTCCAGATAAACATATTATTATCAATATTTTCATTGACTAAGCTTCTTTGACATGTGTCATGTCCTTGTCTTGTTGGAAAACTATTAACTCTCCAGGCCTTACCCCTTCTCCTACTCCCTTGACTGCCTTTTATGGAAAAATGTTTAAACTATGAACTCATTTATTCTTTTCCGGTCAAGTCAAGAGGAAAATTCATTTTTGTAGAGGTTGAAGTAGTCGATGTGTCGCTCAACTATAATTTGTTTCTAGTAAGAAGTTGGACTTATTCCATGAAGGTCGTTGTATCGTTGGTGTTTCAAATCCTATGATTTCCCCATGAAGGAAAGATAATAACCATCAACTATCTAGCTTCCAACCTTTCTTATGCTGTGGTGAACCCAAGATCAATAGTCCCATGGATAAAAAACTCTCAGATGAAAACTAAGAGTATTAGTTGTGGAATGTTTCCTTCACTAATGGGATCTTTAATTTTTCCACACCAATTTCTTAAATATGAGCTATCCCAGTCGGCTATCAAAAATCGATTCCCCCCAATCCGTGTCACAAGAATTAGTTCTTTTAGGACCTCATATTTGCAAGATCTGTGGGTGTTTCCTTCATCATATGAATCGATGGAGGGTCGCGTGCATGTTGGGATGGCCATGCAATTCTCTGTAGCTGAAGTTGCTTATTAAATAATTCAGCACACTACTGTAGACCCTGATCATAATCCCACATGGAAAAAGGAGAATGATTAGTTCCCATATCCTGTTTGGGCTCAGAATTCTTCGAATTCCCTTAACTTCCTCGATACCTTTTTTCCTTGTGATGAAGTGATTATAGAAGCGGTGACAGGATCCAAAATTCCATGGGAGAATATAGATCATTGATCATATTTCCTCCTTGATATTAATCACTTGGAAAATGGAGAATGTTGATCAACTGTGAGTAGTAATGTTGATCAATCTTTGAACCCATTAGAAAAGAACGATGTATATGTTGAAGGGAACATGATGAATATATATGAAACAATTCTCATCAACATTTATGAAACCCCTTACATTGTGGAGAATGTTTTTATAGGCATGAACTATTCTCTTGAAGATATCAACATGTATACTTCTCTTTTTAAATAGTTCTAAAACATTTTCTCATAGTCATACGAAGAAATGCCAAGCATTGACCCTCGAATTGTCAAGCACAAAATATGCACTTACGAAAACACCAAACCTGTTAAATAAGAGATATGAATAGTAAATACAAGGAACGAAGTGGCCATTAAAGATGAAGTTGAGAAGTTGTTGAAGGCAAGTTTTATTTACCTAGTCCCCCTCACATAATGGGTGTCAAATCTCATTCCCATTGATAAGAAGCAGGGGACTATATGCATATGTATTGATTTATGGGATATTAATAAGGTGTGTATGAAAGATAACTTCTCAACACCTTTCATCAATCAAATCATTGATGAATGTGTTGGGAGTGAAATTTTCTCTTTCATGGACAGTTTTTTTGGCTACAACCAGATTCATATCCGGCCTGAGGACCAACATAAAATGATATTTATATGTCCTTAGGGTACCTTCACTTATTGAAAAATTCCTTTTGGTCTTAAAATGTTGGAGCCACTTTCCAGTGGGCCATGTTGTTTTCCTTCCATGATTTAAAGCATATCGTTGAAGAATATATGGATGACCTCGTTGCCTACTCTCGAAAGAGGGTGGATCATCCAGCTCACCTTAGATTAATCTTCAAAATATGTCATTATTATCGAATTCAGTTAAAACTACACAAGTGCATATTCTATGTCAGCTTGGGGTGTCTTTTGGGCATCATTTTTTCCAACAAAGGGATCATATCTGATTCGTTGAAGGTGGAGGTGATAGTTCAGTCCCCCCCATGAAACATTTTCCAATTACAAAGTATCCAAGGAAAGGAAAATTTCTTTCGGTGATTTATTGTGAATTATTCCAATATCACCAAGGTATTTATGAACTTTCTAAAGAAACAAGATCCCTTAATTTTGGACGATCCCACCCAACGATCATTTAACACACTAAAAAAAAGCTCTTATGTCCACCTTGTTGCTTAGTCCTCGAGATTATAAGAGGAACTTATTGCTATACATCACGGTAGCATAAGACACAAACAAAATGCTTTTAGTTCAATAGGATGCTATCTCGCAAGAGCATGTCATATACTACCTGAGACATGGCTTGGTTGGACCATAGCTCAATTATTTACATCTGGAGAAATTATCCTTGGAAGTTATCCATGTGATTTAGATTTAGGAGAGGAATGAACTGATTAAAAAATTGGATACAATAAACACAAAGATACATATAACAACATAGATATCCATTGAACAATATCTTCTATTGAATAAATGAAATAGGTTGAAACTGTAAAACTGCAGAACTAAAACAACTTGCTCAAATGGTGGTAGTTATCTATGAGAAGAGATGTGGTTTCTATGCACATCTGTCTAAGTAGAATGATTACAATGAGGCTCCAGAGGCCTTTCTAACATTACTCATGAATGAAAAAACCCTAGACATCCAAAAACCTAACCCTAGGAGATGAAACGTTAAAAGTTATGTGGGCCCCAATGGGTAAGTTGGTACCTCAACTTCCTAGGGTCGTAACTTTTGCATAGGACCTCTGTTTTAGGCATGTAATAGCCTATTGGAAAGGTATTTTCGATAACTACATATTGAACCATCAAAATTTGACTATGTTTATAGTTTGATAGTGGAAAGACAAAAAAACATTGTTTAGGGCCCCAAAACAACCCTAGAAGTACAAAACGATGTGCTGACATGAAAACATCCAAAATAAGTCAATTGGATTAGGTGGGCAGCCACTAGTCTCCACCTAGAAGATGTGTAGGGCTTGAGACAACCGCAGAAGTGTAGAAACCACAATTACAAAGAAGTACAAAAGAATGTGCTGAACTAAAAATTGTCAAGAGGATCCAGTTGGAATAGGTGGGTGGCCACCAATATCCACCTAGATCAATCCTCCCCCTTTGTGAAGCAATGTTCTCCATTGCGTTGAGTTCCCCCATCAAGTGAGGAAACTTCTATTGAATTTTTCCCCGGGTGAGCCACTTGGCTTGGTGTAGGAATTTCCCTTCCTTGAAAACCCGATAAAGTTGGATCCTTTTCTCGTGAGTGCACTTGAGCTGTGTGTCCACTATTTGATCAATGGATGCATTTTCCATGCAGTCATGGTTGAGATCTATTGGTGTCAGTTGTTATGCAATCTATGAGGTTTCCAATAATGGTGGAAAATATGGCCAAAGTAGGTCCACATTGAAAAATGGGTGCAAGCCAATGAAGGGTGGAATGTTGAGCTCAAAAGCATTGTTACCCATAGCCTTGGTGATAGTGTAAGGCCCATAGCGAAGTGGTTGGAGTTTCCAATGGGGACCTCTAAGGTTCTATTTATGAAAATGTAACCAGACCTTGTCTCCCACCTAGAAAATGGTGTGGTACCTTGTGTTGATCATGGCGCTGCTTGTACTCAACATTGGCTTTCTACAAAATATCATGGACCTGTTGGAAGATATGATGAATCTTCTCAATGAATCTGGTGACTTTGTCGGTTTCATAATGAACATGGGAAGATTATGTATGTGAAGTTACAAGAGGTAGTGTAACATCAATGGGACCCAAGGGTTGGAATCCCATCCCCACCTAAAATGGGCTATGGTCAGTGGATCTATGGAGATCCATGTTGTAACTATGTTGAACATAGGAAAAAATCTTATCCCATATACGCGGATGCTTAGAGTTGTACATACGAAAGATGTGCAAAATCATTTGATTGATGACCTTTGTTTGGCTATTGGTTTGGGGGTGGAAAGAAATGGATTTAGTGAGCTTGGTATCCAACAGTGACCAGAGACTTGACCAAAATGTGCTGAGGAACCTGTTGTCATGTTCGAAGATGATGGTTTGTAGTATCGAAAAATGGACCCACACTCATTCGAAAAATATCTTGGCAGTATTTTTTGTTGTGATGTTCTTCTTGCAGGATGTGAGGATGGCCATATTTGAAAACCGATCAACTACCACAAATATAAAAGAATTTTCTTGCTTGGTGGATGGAAGGCTAGACATGTAATCCATAGAGATGGATTCCCAAGGCTTCTTGAGAGTAGGAAGAGGGGTGTATAAGCCTTGATTCTTGATGGTTGGCTTGGAAATGGCACAGACAGTGAAAGATCTCATATATTTTTTGATGTCCTATCAAAGTTTTGGCCAATAAAAAATTTTCTGTAGAATGACCACAGTTTTCTCCATGCCAAAATTTTCTTCCATTCGATTGTAGTGAGCCTCCCAAATCAGCTTTGCACACTCGCTTGCAGGAACACAGAGATATCCCAAATGGCATAATAGTTTGTCCTGAATGTGAACATCGGTGACATTCATTCTTGTACCGAAGAGCTCATAGGTGGTGGCAAAGTCTGGATCTTGGTAACAAAGTTGGGGCCACTCAAATGCCTCATGTCCATCAGAATGGATCATGGTGGTGAGTGAAACCATAGGAGGTCGAATGAGGCATTCAATGACATGATTTGTGCTCCCTGTCTTATACTTGATGTTGATATGGAACTACTGCAGGTAGGTGGACCAATTTTGATGGTGGTCGTTCTACAACTTCCCCTATGTATGTATGAACTACATAGGCTTGTGATTAGTGTGGATGATTGTCTCATTTCCCATAATGTAATGTTTCCATTGAAGACATGATTGTACAATGGAATATATTTCCTTTTCATAGGTGGTGTATTTTCAGAAATTATCTAGAGTGTCTCACTATGGTATGCCACTGGATGACCGTGTTGAGTGAGGGCTATGCCTACAACATAGTCATGTGCATCAGTCTTAATCTCAAACAATTGTTGCAAATCGGGCAAGGAGAGTACTGGAGATGATAACAAGCGATGCTTTAGATCATCAAATTCTTACTGTTGTTCCTTCCCCCACATGAAATTTTCCCTACCACCACCCTCGATCACTTGGTTGAGGGCCCATGCAATATGGGAGAATCCCAACATGAACTGTCGATAAAATTTGGATAGTCGCAAGAAGCTCCAAATCTCGGTTAGTGTGGTCGGGGCTAGCGAGTCATGGATGACTTAGATCTTAGCTAGATCAACATGTACCCCATTTTCATTAACAATTTAGCCCAAGTATTGGACCTCATTCATGCCAAAGGATAATTTTTCGAAGTTGGCATATAGCTTGTGTTGCCGCAGAGTGCTCAAAACCTACTGAATATGTTTCATGTGATCCTACCAAGTTATGTTGAAGATGAGGATGTCATACAAATATACCACAAGAAAAGAGTTGGTGAAGGGTCGCAATACGTCATCCATCAACCTCATGAAAGTGGTTGGTTCATTTTTTAATCCAAAGGGCATGACCAACCATTCGAAGAGTCCTTATTTAGATTTGAAAGTTGTATTCCATACATCAGTTGGTTCGATGGGAACCTGGTGGTAGCCAGACTTTAGGTCAATCTTGCTGAAGAAATTTTCCCCCTTGAGTTGGTCAAGAAGGTCATCAATTATGGGAATTGGGTACCAGTTCCTGACTGTGAATTTGTTTAATGTTCTGTAATCAATGCAGAGCCACCAGGTCCCATCCTTCTTCTGCACCAGTAGAATCGGGCTTCCACAAGGGGAGTATTTGGGTCTAATGTGCCCCTTTTGAAGAATCTCTTGGATCTAATTCTTGATTTCATCATTTTCCATCAGCGAGCAATGATAGAATGGTCCATTAAGCAGAGGTTCACCAGGGGTTATATCAATTGGATGATTGACTTGGTAGTGTGTTAGTACCTTGGTGGGTGAGGAGAAGATGTCTATGTACTCTTCCACAATCCCATCCACTTACTTCTGCTACAAAGAGAGTATCTGTGTAGAGGTCACAGATGTGGTGACAACCTTCTTCTTATTGTGAGAATGAATCACAAAGAAGACAAACTTCCTGGTCTGTGAAATGACCTTACTACATTTCTTAATAGAGATTAAAAAAATAGTGGTAGGCGATGCTACCTCTAGCATCCTATACGATTGCCTACCCAAAGTAATAATAACACTACAAAGTCTAGACTCATACAGAACATGATTCTTCCACAAATATGGTTGTTTTAAGAGAACATCACAAGCTTCAAGGGGAGAAATATCACACAATACCTTGTCTTTGAAAGGATTGATGTCGTAGGGAAGATGACACTAGTGGATGACACGAATATCTCTTCCTTGGCAAAGCCAACCAATGGTGTAGGGTTGTGGATGTAGTGTTGTCAGTAGGTCCAGCCGCTTGAAAACCTCTATTGATATCAGGTTCTTCTAACTGTCGCTATCGACAATAAAATGAAGTGGAGCCCCCTTTACACACATCTATGAGTGAAGGAGATGTTCCCCTTCCTATGATTATTCTATTTTTATTGGCTAGACTTTGGTGGTAGTGACTGTGGCATTGGGTTCAACATCGATAATCCGCTTCCCTCATTTTGGATTTGATTTAGAGTCCAAATCGACCTCTAACTTGGAAGCCTTCAACTCGACCATGAGTGACTGCTTGGAGTGACATTCTTTGGTGTTGTGCCAAGGGATTTTATGGTATTCACAAAATTTCCCCATGTCCTTCTTTGACTTCTCATTACCCTTCTTATGTTTCATCTTGGACTGGTTTTCTTGAGAGTGGCCATATTTTATTTGTCCCTTGTTGTGTGGGTTGCGGCCACCTTTTCCCTACTTCATTTGTGAGGAGTTTGCAGATCCAAACTCTCTCCTCTTTTTCTTAAATTTTTTCTCGATCTTGATAACATATCTATAAGCCATACCAAATGATGCAATTTCCATAAACTCCATTTTAGTTTGAATGTATCTATGCAAACAATCATGGTATTTGAGCACCATATGTCTCTCAGAGTATTTTATACCCAATTTGGTGTGTATGGTAAGGAAAATATTGGTGAAATCTGGTATTTTCTAGTCCCTTTCCTGACGTTGGGTGGTCCATCTGGTGTACTTGTCCTCATTGCTTCCAACAGGTTAATATTGTTCTTTAATGGAATCCCAGAAGGAATCCCATGTAGGAGCAACTACAAATATTGCATATTCCTCTATGGCTTTTTGCTCAAAGTAAGTATCCCACCAGTCCTTAACATGGGGTACGACCTTGAGGAGTGAAAAGGTAATATTTTCCCTATCGGAAAAATTAATGACCGAAAATGAGGGCCCCAATGGGTAAGTTGGTACCTCAACTTCCCAGGTTCGTAACTTTTGCATATGACCTCCGTTTTAGGTGCGTGATAGCTCATTGGAAAGGTATTTTTAAGAGCTACAAATTACATTGTCAAACTATAAATTAATCTATATTTTTACTATGTCAAGACAAAAAACATCGTTTAGGGCCCTAAAACGGCCCTGGAAGTACATAAAGATGTGTTGACATGAAAACATCCAAAATAAGTCAGTTGGATTAGGTGGGTAGCCACCAGTCTCCACCTAGAAGATGTGTAGGGATTTAGATATCCCCATAAGTGTAGAAGACATAATTACAAAGAAGTACAAAAGAACATGTTGAACTAAAAACTGTTAAGAGGAGCCAGTTGGAATAGGTGGGTGGCCACCAATATCCACCTGGATCACTATGTTGTCCAAAGACTCCAACACTACATATTATTACACAAAACCATAGTCATTGATGACATCAATCCATTTCAATATGTCTTGACATGACATATTATAGGGGGAAAATACAATAAGCGGATTTTCATTCTGCAATAATTCAATTTGGTCTTTGTTTCCGCTAAGTCGAAAAAATCCCTAGTTTTTGTTGAGTTAATTTCAAAATTTCCTAGAGATAACAAGGAACCCGCTGATACAGATTCGTTTTCTGACGAAATTTTTTTCCTTATCTCTTCTACTGACCCTTGGTACAAATATATCCTTATATCTCTTGAGACTCAATTTTTCCCCGCATTACTCACGTGATGAACGATGTCATATTCTCCATGATGCAAATAATTATCTTATTATTGGTGACAATTTGTATCATCAAGGGGTTGATTCAATTATCCATAGTTGTTTAACCCATGAGGAAGTGGATGTTGTGCTTAATTATTGTCATAGTGGAGCATGTGGCGATAACTTATTAGGACTAGAAACAACCCAAAATATCTTGCACACCGGATACTTTTGGCCGTCAATTTTTAAAGATTGCATTGAAGTGGTAAAAAAATGTCACCCTTCCCACATTTGTTATCGAAAAATTCACATGCATTCAGCTCCCATTTTTCCATTCATCATCGTTGATTTTTTTACTAAGTGGGGAGTTGATTTTATGACATGCCACCAGCCTTCGACTAGGGGTTATTGTTACATAATTATGTTCATTGATTATTTCAATAAGTGAGCAGAAGCCATGCCTACTTTTTCAAGCAATGTTGATAGTTCCACATTCTTCATATTCAACTAGGTTATAATTCAGTTTGGTGTTCTGAAATATATTGTCACTAACCATGGAAGTTACTTCCAGAACATGATGCTCTCAGAAGTTTCTTCTAAGTTGGGTTTTAGATAGGAGCACTCATCTCCATATTACCCATAAGAGAATGGATAGGTAGAGGCTATTAATAATTCTCCTAAAACCATTCTCCAGTAAACAGTCAACACAGGTAATTCTAACTGGAGCATAATTCTCTATCCAACTTTATGGGCATATGAGACTGCAGTAAAAATGACTATTTTATTTTCACCATTCCATCTCGTTCATGGGTTGGAATTAGTTTTACCTATCGAGTGTGATATTGTTTCCCTTAATATCATTGTATAGATTCTACCTGAATCCACTAAGTTAGAAGTGTGTATTTCCCATATGTAACACCTTGACTAGCAATGTTAGGATGCTTCTACTACAAACGAAGTGCACAAAAACTGAGTTAAGAGTCAGTACGATAAGTCCATTCACCCAAGAATTTTTTCGGAAGGTGATCTTGTCTTAGTCTACAACCAAGACAAAAATTCCTTGGGGGAAGGCAAGGTTAATCCATTATGGTATGGTCCCTACATTGTGATATGTTCCTTATGGAAAGTATCCTACGAGCTTGAATATTTTGAGGGGAATGCACTTTCAGAGCCTAGAAACAGGCCTTATTTGAAAAA
>JASDQU010245797.1:0-12420 GCA_032191745.1 Picea mariana | reverse complement strand
CTGTCCATGATCCAATGAAACCAGTCCCACTCAATTTGGATACTCTAGGAAGAAGTTATGATTGTTTTACCTGGAACACCTTCTTGAGACTAGTCAATAGGACTAGTCAGATACCCTATCTTACACAGGGTGTATCTACAAATTTAAGATGACCCAGAAGCTAAAATTTTTACCAAAAATACCTTACTAATTTCTATGAATAGTCTCCGAATTTCAGGGTCTGAAACATTACAGAAATTTTTTTATAGCAAAAATTCTGCAATGACTCAGTTCATGATGATTCCAGAACCTTATCTTGTACAGGTTGTATCTCCGAAAGTATAAGGCCTAAAGATATGAAATTTTTACCCGTACCTTGATCCATCTACTAAATATCTTCCAAGCCATTTATTTTGAAACGTTGTAGAAAAAAAGTTATCGTGAAAATTACAAGGTGTCTCAGATGTATCAGTGAAACCCCAAGACCTTGAGCTTTGATACCATATGTTAAGAACCAAATATCAATATAGCATAGAAAACCCCAGAAAAAAGTACTCAACGCCTTGAAAAAGAGATAATTTCATATAATAAGCCTCTTCGAGGGGGCAACCTCCTTTTACCCCACTTAAATGTTCAAGTACAAGATGATTCAAAATGAAAATGTCTCCTTGGTATATATAGGAGACTAGGAGGTATAATTATAACTAATGGCCCAAAGCCGACATAAATAAAATAACATTACTAATATAATATGCCCCAATTAAGGGGTAGTGAGCCAATATTAGGGCTTAACACAACTACACTACCCACTAATGTCCAACACAATTTTCTTGAAAATCGACCTCCTCTTCAGAAATTGTACTATGCCTCATTGACCAAAACCCTAGTGCCGGAGATACTCCAACAAATAGTTTTTCGCTGGATGGAATGATAGCAGAGGCCCCGCCCTAGTTGAAATTCAATGCTCTAGATCTAATGCAACTGATGGTACACCCATCTGAGTCTCGTTTTTATTTTTATCATGAATTGCAACTCGCCTCTTCAAGCCATTCAGGGACATGTGGCCAATTTGGTCAGGGGGCATAAAATCCAAACTGAGTGGAATAATAGAGTTCCATAAGCTCGCACAAGTCTATTTATCCAAGTTTCATGTGACCACACTACCCACAAATGTCCGACACAGTGTTCTTGAAAATCGACCTCCTCTTCAGAAATTGCATTATGCCTCATTGACCAAAACATCGGAATTCTCATGCGAGTATTTTCATATAAGCAATACGGGATAACAAATTGTAGAATTACATGCTTAATGAATCCTTTGATTGTAATTTTTATTTGTTAAACATATTCATTTAGTACAAGCATTATTTACATATTGAACTTGTTCATTTAGGTATTAAACTTGTTCATTTAGTCAAGGCATGACATGGCATGGAATGACAAGTGAATGCAAGGCAAGGCATGTCAAGTGAAGGCAAGGAATCGCAAGTGAAGGCATGGCATGGMAAGGCATGGTATGGAAAGGCATGGCATGGAAAGGCAAGGCATTGAAAGACATGGCATGGCAAGGAAAGGCATGGCATGGTATGGAAAGGCATGGTATGGAAAATCATGCAATGGTATGGAAAGGCATGGAATGTAAAGGAATGGCATGGTATGGAAAGGAATGGCATGGAAAAGGAAAGGCATGGAAAGTCAATGCAAGGAAAGGCATGGAATGACATGGCAAGGCATGGTATAGAAAGGCATGGTATGGAAACACAAGACATGGCAAAGTGAAGGTAAGGCAAGGCATGGCATGGCAAGGCATACCATACCATACCATACCAAGGAAANATGAAAGGAAAGGCATGGAATGACATGGGATGGAATGACATGGCAAGGCATGGTATAGAAAGGCATGGTATGGAAACACAAGACATGGCAAAGTGAAGGTAAGGCAAGGCATGGCATGGCAAGGCATACCATACCATACCATACCAAGGAAATACAAGGCAAGGCATACCATACCATACCAAGTCATGGAAAGGCATGGCATGGCAAGGCATACCATACCATACCATACCATTTCCAATGCATATTTTACAAGGCAATGCCAAGGAAATGCATACCATAACAATGCATATCATTGCCATTTCCAATGCATATCATTTCCATTTCCATTTCCAATGCATACCATACCATCCATTTCCAATGCATACCATTTTCATTGCCAATGCATACCATACCATACCCTACCATACCATTGCCAATGCATACAATACCATACCCTACCATACCATTTCCAATTCATACCATACAAGTAAATGGCAATGCAATGCATACCATACCATACCATACCATGTATGGCAATGACAAGGCAATGCATACCATACCATACCATACCATACCAAGCAACACAATGGCAAGGAAATGCATACCATACCATACCATTTCCATTGCCATTGCTAATGCCAATGCATAGCATACCATATGATACGATACCATACAATACCATTGCCAATGCAAACCATACAATGGAAAGGAAATTTGCATACCATTTCCATTGCCAATGCATATTGTTATGAGGAAAATCTCTCTATGTCTAGGGGAAAACCACAACAGATAACGACACCCAGAAATAAACTCTAATCTCAAGTATGCTATATAAATGAAATCCTAACAAGAGAAGGCTAGAATCCTACCTCTTCCGGACATCCAAAGAAGACCATCGTTGAGCACACGACCCAAAGCTTTATGCCTGCAACTTGTCCTCAACAACCAAGATAAACAAGCATGTGGTAATGATATATGATGTTAGCATATAAATCAGCATAACCCATTAACATACATAACAAATAATCCCATTGAAAGAAATTAAAATATTTGCAAAATATCAATTGGACAAGAAAAGAGTATTTCTAATAATGTAATATGTTATCCCCTATCCTAGGGATAACTAAGGAGATTATGTCTCGAGGCCCACAAGTCCTAGACATGGAGTACTGAGAGCCATATTGAATTGAGCCTGACCCTGGAGGGCCCATATTTTCTTCAGCGCCTCCCATCTATCAGCAACAACAACATCCATCCCATCAGCCTGGTTCTGAAGTAGCAATGGGTCTTGCTCCATGAGGTAATGAGTCTGGGTATCATGGTATGTGTCACTCTAATTCTCAAAACATTTGAATATGTGCATTGAATTCCCTTTTGCTTCATGATGTTTGCTTGGAAATTATGCCTTTTAACTTATCCATACCTGGGGGGATGACAGAGTGCCCTAGTAAGTTGTTTCCCTTAGGGATGAGTTGCCACTGGGTTGTTCTATGAAAGTTCATCATCCATTCCTTCCATACTTATCACTTTTCATCATTTTCCCTCTCATCTATCCCCTACATTGGTTTGGGAATTGGGTTTTCCAAGCTAGTAAGGGTTGTACCTTGCCTTGTGGGAAGAAGGGGATAAAGTTACAAAGGGTAAAAGTAGTTGACAAAAGTTAAAATAGAAGATCAAACCTGAGATGCTTCGCCCAGGGATCCCCGAGAAAGCAATAAAAGACTTCTCAACAAGAAAAAGGGGGGACCCATGAAATAAAATAAAACTCAAGACCTAGTTGGTGGATAGGGGGTCTCATCATGAGCTATCTTGTTAGGTCCATGGGCATGTAGCAGTATGACACTACTATTCATCTGGTCACCACGCTAGGGTAGTGGCTCTTGGTGGAATAGCCAAGAGAAAGGGGGTCTCATCACAAGCCAACCTTCTCATCTCTGTGAAATGCTTGTGGGTAACGCTGTCGCCACTGGTCACCATGCTAGGGCAGTGTCCTCCAGCTATTCTCTTGAAAGAAAAAATAATAAGACAAAGAGTAAAAAGGAATTGAATGGACTAGGAAACAATTACATCCATGAAAAGGTGCAACTCACCCTCTATAGAGGCACCCACAGGTAAGACCTACATTTCCCTGTTATCACTGCACCCCTTGCCCAAACATCCCCTACACCATCTCATGCATTACATGACCAAGATTTTTCTTTGCCTAGAAATACCCCACACCTGAGGAGAATCATCCCAATAGGACATCTTGAGACCCTCTCCAAACCTGGCTTGTTAAATAAGCATAACATCTTTGAGCACTTGCTTGGGAAAAGGGGGTTTGATGCACATCTTTGGGTAAATTGATTATTAGATGTGATCGACATTTCTATGATTCCTGTGACTTATGAGCCCATGGAGGGCGTACTTGTTGTTGCTTTAGGACCATGTCAAATAGAAAGGTACATATGGGGATATGATTAGATCGAACCTCCATAGGTATAAAATCGAACCAGATGGATGATGAGACCCCAACCAGGGGCAGAGGGATATTGGAGGCTTGCACCAGAAAAAAAGGGAGGACCTTCCACCAGAGTCACTTTGGCCATGCCACCTTTTTTTTACCTAAAGTGTAATTAAAGGTCATTTGTATTGTATAAATAAGGGAAAAATCTCTTATATTTTTAGATGATCTTTCATTCACACAAGTGTGAGGTTTGAAATTCAGCCTCTTTTAAGGCTTATTGGCTTAACTAAGTGGTGTACAACTCTTGGAGGAAGCTTATATTAGTGTATTTTTGCATTTTCATGGTGGAAAGTATTCAACTAGGGTTTGTGGCTAGATTATTCTTGATGAAGTAAGTAGAATTTTTCAATCCTTCTTTATTTTGAATGGTTATGGTGTATTTACTTGTTCATTTATAAGATTATGAAATTGCTAGTGTGAAACCCGAGGAGAAAAGAATATGTTATTGTCCTTTTCTTAATAACTCTTCACCTACTTGATTTTTCTAGAAGACACCTCCCTTGAAGGATATACTAGAGACCTACCTTAGTAGCACTCTAGTACTATTGTTTCATTAAGCTTTCATACTTTTATTTCAAGCTTGACCTAAAGAAGAAGGAAATCGCTAGGGCCTAGGGTTACCTACTTCCTAGCATCTTTTCCTTCTAGGGTTTTGGATATTGAGGCCTTAGGTTACTAACACCTCAACCATTCTCCCTCTTCCTTTAGCTCACCCATTATTATTTGTTTCCCTCTAAGAATTTCCGCTGCAATATTGACTCCATTTACCCTAAAAGGAACTAGTTTATACCTTGCAAGTGATTGATTGATTGGGATAACTCTTAAACCATCTACTCTAAGACCTATACTAACTACTTCTAACTTTATATGACCCTATACTAACTACTTTTTTGTTGTTGCAAAATATTTCTACAACCATCTATAACAATAGAAAAATCATCTTAAAAGTAAGTTTTAAAGCTGATTTTACATTGCCTTCATTGCTTCTAACAAATACTAGCATTTTTCCAAGTTTATGTTATCATTTTTGGTCATTATTGAAGCTTTATTGAGGCATAATTGTGAAGTTGTTTCTATATATACATTGATTCTATAAATGCTTCTGTTGCTTCAACATTTATATCAACTTGTGCTTTTTGATCAAAGTCTATGGTTTTATGAAGCACTAACATCATATGGCACTTGCAAATAGTATTTTTCTTGTTGTCTTGTTTTGGTCAAGTACACTTAAATATTACTTTGCTTCATATTATTAAAACGTTTGGGACTTTCTAATCAGAGTGATCTGTGATAGGGGTGTGATTTTTTTGATACTCTTGCCTTACCCTTCTCAAAACCCCAGGTCACCGGGGATGTCTCCCCTAGGGTACTACTCCTAAAGAGAAAGAGGCATCTTGTTTAGGTGACAGTGATAGGACAACCTCATGTTACGTCAATTTATTTTTCACTTGCCTTTGGATTTTGGGAAAGTACAAATTGCATGATAACATTTTGGCATCATTGTCGAGGAATATTGAGTCAATATTCCTCAAGACGACACTTTTTTGTTAAGAATTTTCACAAAATCCTTTATTTTGCAAAGCTTAGCTGGCGACTCCACAGAGGGTGATCCCCTCATCCCTTTAATAAGTTTCAAGAAAATTATCTGGCGATTCCATTTGCCTTTTCCAAGGTGCCACCTTACTCTCAATTTTGTGATATTTCCAAGTTATGGGATCATGGCACCCCGGGAACAAGTGTATCGGACTATTAATTTCAAAAACTTTAAAGGATACCCACATTATTTTGATACAAAATGGTTAAAAAACTCTTTGAGATTTGGTGGCCTCCCAATTACTCACATTCTAGAATTCTTGAAGTATATAAGTGAGATAGAATTGGTAGGGGAAGATGTTCTGGTAAAATTGTTCATAGTTTCTTTGCCATCTTTTTTGCAAGATTGGTTTAAGAGTTGTTGCAAAGATAGGGGTATTGTTGGGTCTCAGAAATGTCGCATTTTCATCCTCTTTTCCTTTCGCCATTCTTCACATTTTATCACCTCATTTAACCTTTCATTATACCGTTTTCATAAATACACCTGGGTTTCACCTTATTATTTTCCACTTTATTCATTTTAGTATTAAAAGAGAATTTATGATTAAATATTAGAAAATCAACATGTTTTCATATATATCTCAAAAATGTGTGATCTTTGTAATGTGTAGGAATATGTAAAGGATTAATTCAAAAACACTTCTCGAATATTTCCTCCACCATTTCAAGATATGAGGAGATAATTATTCAAGCCTATTTCAAGGAGAGGATCATGGGGAATGGATACCATATCTTATCCAATATTTATGAGAGATATGTGTGAGGATTTGAAGGGATCATATTTTGTAATAATGGGAAATTGGTTGAGAGAAAAGTGGATCTGTAATTATGATATGCTTATCTTCTTTTCAAAGCTCTCATGTATAAAAGAGAGTGCTCTCTCTTCATGAGGTAGTAGTCATTAGGCTGAGAAAGCAATTAGTCATGATGGGATTAGAAGGAGATTAGATTTAGATTGGAAAATGATTAGAAATCAATGATAGGAGTTAGTCATTTGGTTCATAGTCATTTCTTTGATTAGTTTCATGATTTCATTATTTTTTCATTTGATTATTTTGATGTAATTGAGATTGCTTTATTGTTAGTGTGAGCTCACATGTGTTGTCTTTTTGCTCTTCACATGTTGTTTTCCTTTGATGAAAATTTTCATTTCCAAGTTAATTTCATTTCAGTAGTGTGTTTCAGCTTCCCGCATTAGATTAATAATTCAATTCTAGTTGTAGCTTCAACATTAGATTAGGTTAAATTAGCTTCAATCCTGCATATATTGTGCATGTGCATCTTAATTTTACGAATTCCTCGGGTTGACAATTAAATGATTGGGCATTTATTAAACAACAATATTTACCACCAACATTTTGGCGACGTTGTCGGGGAGGTTCTAAAGGGATTGAGGTCTAGGTAAGTAGGTTGTTTTTTTTAATTACACAACTTGGGGGAGGAGAAACAATAAGATGAGAGGTAAGAACCTGCACGTCCACTATAGTGGGTTTTCTCCAAATCCTTGATTGTTCAATTTCTGCAAGTGTGAATTTCAATTACTGCAAGTGTGAACTTCAATTTATGCAAGAGTGTTTAATTTCTGCAAGTGTGATTTACTATTTTAGCAAGAGCGTTTGATTTCCACAACTATGAAGATAATTGTTTTATGTTTCAACAAGAGTGATTTTATTTAAGTTTTTCATTTCGATTTTGGTTTGGGTGTTGTAAGAATCTCTTTAACAAGATGGTTTAACAATGAGTTTAAGCTTGGAACAACTCACTCAGATCCTAGCAAAAGTCATGATCTCCTCTTCTATGGAAGATGAGATCTTGACAGCTGTTGAAAGCTTAATTACTCCTCCAGAGGCAAATGAAGAATCAACATTCCAAGAATCATGCACATCTAACAAAGAAGAATTATTAGAGTAGGAGATCGAGGAAGACGAAGAGGAGTTATAGCATGATCTGAAGGAGGGAAATGATGCCTATGAAAGCCTTATTGAACAATGGTTCCAAGTAAGCATCATGTTAGATCAAAGTTTTTGTTTTTTAGTTAATTCATAGTTACAACAACTAAATGTTCTTATTTTCGTATGTTCTAGATTTCATTTGGAAAAATTGACAGTGAATATATTCTTATTACTGTTACATGTATGGTTACATTGGATATTTGACTACACGTAATTAATTTCTAACTTCCAATTAGAGTAGAGTAGGTAGGTTCAAAGGAATACAACATGTTAGTTTTAGGTTTGAATAAGTACACTCTCCTCCACGCTTCGTGCGATCTCGAGGATCAGAAAGTAGGATGGATCGGAAAGTAGGATGTTTCTAACGTGATGTTTTAATTTTTGAGATCTCCATTTGCTAACAAATTTATTTTCTTTAACTTCATTAGAATTAGAATTGCTTTAATTTTAAATTTTTTTTTTTAATTTAGGAATAATACAATAAAACAAATTTAATACAAAAAAAATTTATATATATATATGTGTGTGTGTGTGTGTGTGTGCGCGTGTGTAAAAAAAGAAAAGATAAAAAAAACAACACCATTTTTTTTTAGATTGAATTAGGACCCCTTTAATTTTAATTTTATAGGAATAAAACATATATCTATATCTATCTATCTATCTATCTATACACCAAACGTATTCCATGCTGAAATTACAACTGAAACTGTATCATGCTTGTTGTGTCTCTCATTTTAACTTTCGGTCTGGAAGTCGCTACAGGGGGCAGTATAGGCAAGGCCTTAGGCATGATTATGGGGTTTACAGGTTTTACACTAGATATTTCTATACGTGAGAGTGGTCTAATGTGTAGATCCATGACTACAACGTCCTTCACCTTCATCCTTCCACACTGAACCATGCACATTGAAGCAATAAGGGAATATGGATTAGAACGATGTGGAGCATTTTGTCTCTGTCAAAGTTTGTCAATCGAAACTGAAAAAAACCCAACTAAGTCAGTTGTGAATGGAATAATTCCAAATGTTTGTTAAAGGAGATTGTCCCGAGAAAAGCTTCAATTCACGAGGAGCATCTAAACTACAATTGGCATAAACAATGAATAATTATAGCTTCAAAGTTCCAATGATCCATCTCTTTCATTCACTCAGTGGGGCACCAAAAAGGTATCCAAGAGAAGAACCACGACTAGGAGCATCATGGACTTTGTTTGATGGTCAATCCTTTATAAAGTTTCCACAGTTCTATCCTTCAACACGAAAATAGTTATTAGTGTTTGACCCATGCACACCTGCAGGGAATTCACTTCCATTTTCTATAGATTTCGAAGACACTGCCTTCGACTTCTATGGAGCTTCACTAACCAAAGGTGTTGGGTTCTGCACATGCTCAATACAAGTGGGTTTTGTTTTCATGGGTTCATCACTACCTAAAAAGTGTCCCAAAGATCTTTGAACACTATCGCTCTTATAAATTCAGTTTTCCAAGTGTCACCGGAGAAAACTACAAGGAAACAAGCGCTGCCAACAAAGTCGAGCGACTGAAGTAGATTTCAAAGGATCTGATAGCTTTGTCCGTCGACTGTTTATTGGAACAGATTCCATGTGGATCCATTACAATTAGAGGCAATTCCATTGTTTACCAAATCAAGGGTGCTTGCGAGGTTTGACTCTGAGTTTCCTGCCACCGATCCCAACAAATTGGTGCTTGATACAACAAACCCACGATTTTGACACAGCAACCAAACTACCCTCCTTCATAGTCTCACACCTTATTTATTGGAGCCATTAGTGGTGGAGAGAGTTACCCTATTTCGTAATTTGGTATATGATCCCATTTTTGAACGTATTATTACACATAGGATTTATAAGAGAAACAACATTACTGATGAAGGTGCCTAAAGATGTCTCACAAAGTGTAGGTTTTCCCTCTCCCAAATGAACTAGCTAAAACCTTTTGGACTTTCTAATCAGAGTGACATGTGAGAGGGGTGGGACCTTCTTGATACTCTTACCTGAGCTTCTCAAACCCCCAGGTCAGCGGGGACGTCTCCCCTGGGGTACCACTCCTAAAGAGAAAGAGGTGTCTTGTTTAGGTGACAGTAATAGGACAACCTTCTGTTACGCCAATTTATTGTTCACATGCCTTTGGCTTTTGGGCAAGTACAAATTTCACGATAAAATTTTGGCGCCGTTGTCGGGGAACACTGAGTCAATATTCCTCAAGACGACACTTTTTCGGTAAGCCTTTTCTCAAAATCCTTTATCTTACAAAGCTTACCTGGAGACTCCACCGAGGGTGATCCCCTTACCCCATTGATAAGTTTCAAGAAAATTATCTCACAATTTCATTGATCTTTTCCAAGGTGCCACCGTACTCTCAATTATGTGATATTTCCAAGTTATGGGATCATGACGCCCTGGGAACAAGTGTATCGGACTATTAATTTAAATTTTTTTTAAGGATACCCGCATTATTTTGATACAAAATGGTTAAACAACTCTCCGAGATTTGGAGGCATCCCAATTACTCACATTCTAGAATTCGTGAAGTATATAAGTGAGATAGAATTGGTAGGGGAAGATGTTTTGCTAAAATTGTTCATACTTTCTCTGCCATATTTTTTGCAACATTGGTTTAAGAGTTGTTGCAAAGACAGGGGTATTGTTGGGTTTCAGAATTGTCACATTTTTATCCTCTTTTCCTTTCTCCATTTCTCACATTTTATCACCTCATTTAACCTTTCATTATACCGTTTTCATAAATACATTTATTATTTTCCACTTTATTCATTTTAGTATTAAAAGAGAATTTATGATTAAATATTAGAAAATCAACAAGTTTTCATATATATCCCAAAAAGGTGTGAGCTTTGTAATGTGTAGGAATATGTGAAGGATTAATTCAAAAAGACTTCTCGAATATTTCCTCCACCATTTCAAGATATGAGGAAACAATTATTCAAGCCTATTTCAAGGAGAGGATCACGGGGAATGGATAGCATATCTTATCCAACATTTATGAGAGATATGTGTGAGGATTTTAAGGGATCATATTTTGTAATAATGGGAAATTGGTTGAGAGAAAAGTAGATCTGTAATTATGAGATGCTTATCTTCTTTTCAAAGCTCTCATGTATAAAAGAGAGTGCTCTCTTTTCATGAGGTAGTAGTAATTAGGATGAGAAAGTGATTAGTCATTATGGGATTAGAAGGATATTAGATTTAGATTGGAAAATGATTAGAAATCAATGATAGGAGTTAGTCATTTGGTTCATAGTCATTTCTTTGATTAGTTTCATGATTTCATTATTTTGTCATTTAATCATTGTGATGTAATTAATATTTCTTTATTGTTAGTGTGAGCTCACATGTGTTATCTTGTTTCTCTTCACATGTTGTTTTCCTTTGATGCAATTTTCCATTTCCAAGTTAATTTCATTTCAACAATTCATTTCATTCGTGTGTTTCTGCAATTCAATTCCAAGTCGTGTGTTTCATATTCCCGCATTAGATTAATAATTCAATTCCAGTTGTAGCTTCAACGTTAGATTAAGTTAAATTAGCTTCAATCCTGCATATACTGTGCATGTGCTTCGTAAGTTTACAAACTCCTTGGGTTGACAATTAAATGATTGGTCATTTATTAAACAACAATATTTACCACCAACATTTTGGCGTCGTTGTTAGGGAGGTGCTAAAGGGATTGAGGTCTAGGTAGGTAGGTTGTTTTTTTTAATTACACAGCTTGGGGGAGGAGAAACAATAAGACAAGAGGCAAGAACCTGCGCGGCCACTATAGTGAGTTTTCTCAAAAGCCTTGATTGTTCAATTTATGCAAGTGTGAATTTCAATTCCTTCAAGTGTGAATTTCAATTTATGCAAGAGTGTTTAATTTCTGCAAGTGTGATTTACTATTTCAGCAAGAGCATTTGATTTCCACCACTGTGAAGAGTAATTGTTTTTTGTTTCAGCAAGAGTGCTTTTATTTAAGTTTTTCATTTAGATTTCGGTTTTGGGTGTTGTAAGAATCTCTTTAACAAGATGGTTTAACAATGAGTTTAAGCTTGGAACAACTCACTCAGATCTTAGCAAAAGTCGAGATCTCCTCTTCTCTGGAAGAGAAGATCTTGACAGCAGCCGGAAGCTTAATTACTCCTCCAGAGGCAAATGAAGAATCAACATTCCAAGAATCTTGCACATTTGATAGAGAACAATTATTAGAGCAGGAGATCGAGGAAGATGAAGAGGAGTTACAACATGATCTGAAGGAGGGAAATCACGCCTACGAAATCCTTATTGAACAATGGTTCCAAGTAATCATTAGGTTAGATCAAGGTTTTTATTTTTTAGTTAATTCACAATTACAACAACTAAATGTTCTTATTTTCGTATGTTCTAGATTTCATTTGGAAAAATTGACAACGAATATATTCTTATTACTGTTACGTTTATGGTTACATTGGATATTTGACTACACGCAATTAATTTCCTACTTCCAATTTGAGTAGAGTAGGTAGGTTCAAAGGAATAAAACATGTTAGTTTTAGTTTTGAATAAGTATGCTCTCCTCCAC
>JASDQU010245795.1:1659-11776 GCA_032191745.1 Picea mariana | reverse complement strand
CTTTGTTCTATGGGTTGGGGACGCCCTTTCTTGTATTTTGTTGTGAGGGGTTTCGGCCAGGCCCAAATTGTCATGTCTTTTGTTTGAGCTTCTGCTTGATTTTGACGACCTATTGGTAGGTCACGCCCAAGGATGAGATGTCCAGAAATTCCATTTTGGTCTGGATGTATTTATGTCGAGCACCATGATACTTGAGCACTAGATGTCGCTATGAATCTTTGATACCCAACTTCGTGCGCAAGGTATGGAATATATTTGTGAAATCTGGCACTGCTTGGTCTCTTTCTTGCCGTAGTGTGGTCCATTTGGTATACAAGTCATCATAACTTCCGATAGGGTAGTATTGTTCCTTAATAGCATCCCTGAAGGATTATCAAGTGCCCATGATTGTAAATAATGAGGGTTCCTCTATTTTCTTTTTCTCAAAGAAATTTTGCCACCAATCTTTGACACGTGGAACAACTTTGAGGAGCGCAAAAGTAATCTTCTCTCTATTCGAAAAGTTATGGAAAAACAAATACCCTTCTAGTATATATAACCACTTGTATACAACATATACGTCTATATGACCTTAAAATATAGGAATATCGAAGTTTATTTTTACCTTGAAGGGGGTGGCGCCTCTGCTCGAAGAAGATGCATCGCCTGTTGGTAGCCGCCGAAAGATTTGCGCGAAACTATCCATCATCTCATTCCTCTGTTGCGTAAGGCATTCCTCAATCAACAGTTTGAAAGGATCTCCTGTCTCATTATATTTCTTTTCTCCTACCATGAGAGGTCTCTTGGGCATGCGAGAGATTTTATCGTCGAGAGAAACAAGCTTGAGACCCAACTCTTTGTTCTTTGACCACGTTAGGGACATGCATTAAGACGATAAGGAGCAGACCACTAAGATGCCACTGATATGGATTTTATGAGTAGAATGAAATGAATAAATCTTATTAATAGGTTCTTAACACAAAATAACATAGATATAGTAAAACTAGTTTTCTATTCAATAAGGAAATAAGCTGAAACTGTAAAATGCAGTGGAAACAAACTTGTTGGAATGGTGGCAACTTATCTCTGAGAAGAGACATGATGGTTGTGCTCATTCTCAAGAAGATTATTACAATGATGTTTTGAAGGTATTTTTACAATAACCATGAATTCCCAAAATTATATACATCCAAAAACCTAACCCTAGGAGATGAAGTGCCAAAAGTCATGTGGGCCCCGTTTGGGTAAGTAAGTACATCAACTTCCCGGGGTCGTAACTTTTGAATACGATGTCCATTTTAGGCATATGATAGCCCATTGGAAAGGTATCATCAAGGAGATTTATTTCAGCAGAAATAGTGAAGGAATTTCCATATTTATCCCTATTTTCCCAAAAAACATCGTTTAGGGCCTCAAAATGGCTTTGGAAGTGAAAAACTACTAAAAATAGTAAATTACCAAAATTGCCAGAAAATTGTTTTGAGCCAGCTGGAAAAGGTGGGTGGCCACCGATATCCACCTAGATCGTAAGCCCTTCCAGGCATTGTTCCACTTCTACAATCACTTGGTCCAATTGTGAGTCTTGTCCTTCAATTTCTTCAAACACATTGCAGGCTTCATCCTACACAGGTTGTAGCTTCTGCATGACTTCCATTACCTTGCCCTAGATGGTAGTAATTTGTTGTTGCACCGCATGCAGATATTTATATATCTTTATTCTTTCAACTGTGGTGAGCAACTTCATCTGTGCCTGCATGGAGAAATCCTAGTGTTGCGCCTCCTGTAACTGTGCTTCCATTTTCCTTAGCTCTAGATCTTCTGTGAGGAGTTTATAAGTCTATGCGCTTCTATCGCTCAATTGTTTGAAATCTGAGGTGAGGTCCCTTATCCTTATTACTGAGTTCTTAGAATAATCCTCCCTCTAGTATCGCACCTCCTACAAGGTGCTCGGTACTTCTTAGATCTCCAAATCCATTATCCTTGCTTTAATTTGTTGGATGGTCTTAGCCAGCTTCACCACTTGAACCTTGACTGAATATTGTTCCTCTTGTGCCAATCCTGGCACAGAGTGACATGATTTATTCACTACTTATTTGAATGTAGATTTTTCTACGAGAAACTAATCTTTTTCTCTCTGTAGCTAGGATTTTTCCTCCTGGATCATCGCCTGAAACTCTTCTTTCTCATTTTCATAGGCGATTACACAGTACCGCGCTACTCGTAATTTCTCTAAGACTTTCTCTTTCTCTTGTCTCATGGATTTTGTGGCCTTCTCCTTCTCTTCTTGGAATTTTTGAATTCAAGCATATGTCGCATCTACAAGTCTTCTCAACTGGCCTGGTTCATCCCCCAATTCCACAATTTGTGGTGCAGTAGGTACTGTGCAGACTAAACTAATGGATTGTTGTACTTCGTTCAATTACTTTTCAATCCTTCCATAGATTTCATCCTGATTTGCTCCATATCTCTACAAGATGTCCTCAGAATCATCCTCCATGGCTTTGCAGACCAAAATGATGTCTTCTTCTGTGAGCGTGGCCTGTAACTGGGGCTTACTGGTGCTCGTCTTCTTTCTTGCTGAAGGTTTCTGTGGAGAAAAATTCCTCTTCTGCGGTGTTACTATTTCAGTAGGGGGATATTTCAATGGTGTAGCTTCGCCTTCTCCTTTATTTTCTCCTTCATCCTCTCCTCCTTGTCCATTTCCTTCGTCTCCTCCTCCTAGTGAGCCAGGTCGATTTTCTTCATAGGCGTTGTCCTCCTCATCAGTCTCTATATTTTGGAATTCTTCCTATTTTTTCTTCTTCTTTGTTCCACTGGACTGTCCAACGTGCTTGACTCAGGTGACCATGGGGCTTCCTATGGTGTCAGTTTCAGAGAGTTCTGCATCAGCAACAAGTACAAGGAACTCCTTTGACCTCTCCTTTTTTATCTGCTCCATGTCCTCATCTGTCAATTTGTAATATGAATAAAATCTTCCTTATTCTCATCTCTGTGTGTAGTAATATAGATGAAATGCGGATCTGCACGAAACTTTTCTATCAATCTATATTGGTGTAGGGTGCACAGTGTCATGTGTGTAAATGCTTCAATGGAAACCTTGAATTGCTGATAATAGGCATGAAACGTAGCGTTTGACTGCCATTGCTTCGACATGTTGTCATTGTACCACAAGGTAGAAAACCTAGTGGCCAATGACTCCGATGGTTCTATCTATGGAAATGTGTCTCCTTCAGAAATTTTCCAAGCAACAAATGTGATCAAAACAATCAGTCATCTGAAGTGGAATTCATATCCCAGATCCTAAGCTTCGCGACAATATTTCTTGATTTCATTGACAAGGTAACTTGCCCAATTCATCTGCATTCCCTCCACACTTTTTCCTACGAGGTCCATCACAAACCCGGTGACCTGTTTGGGGTGGTTCTTTCTTACGCGCTTTCCATCTATGAGTTGACAAGCGAGGCAGACTGCGCCATCTTGGATAGAGGCTACCTTGTAGCCTCGCTTTCCTTTTTCAACTTCGTTGTAAGCTTCCTTGATGCGATGTTCCAAAGAGTGGTCTGAAGCCTTCCCTAGGTAAAAATGTTTAGGGTTAGGTCCCTACATGCTTAATCTTGTAATCAAGTGGATCAATGTTGGATCCACAGTAATCCATCGGTTGAGCCACAGGTATCTTCCATGGTAGCACGACAAGAGGATTTTAACGCAAACATTCACATCCTAGTGATGACCAAAATGGGGAATCTTCATCACATTTAGCACAGTGGACTACACCAGCTCCTTAATCCATGGTTGGGGGACCATGAAAGGCTTCTTCCCAGTTGTCTTTGTCAAGTATCGATGGGATGTAAGCATAGCATATTTCTTTCTGTCTCCGAGATTGAAATCATTGTTCTTCAGTAAAGGGATTTGTCCCAAATGACTCTCAACTACATGTATTCCTTTTAGAATTACACGGTGAACAAAGTGTACTCATAATCACGTGGAATGTTGTCATGGTTAACCATGCCAACCAATGGTGGAATGTACTCTAGTAAGATCGATGGGATTTATTCACATTAGCTAGATCATCGCGATGCTTACTTCATTGTTTGGTCACAGGGTTGACTCAACCAAAACATCATCCATTCAAAGGGGAAGCCTGTAGTCCCCCGGTCGATGATGCCTAGACACCTTCATATAACTTTATGTCGGCCATTATCTTCTTGAGGACCTCCTCAACATAATTCTCCAATGCACTAGGTTTGCCCGACATTCTCACTTTTAAATAGATAGTTCAGGGTAGGTGAATGAATGGCAAGGTCTAGCTTCTGATAACATAGTTCCACACACAATAAATTCTCTTATTATCTCAGTTAATCACTAGTGGAAAAAAGTGGTCCCGGTGTAGCATCCGATAGGTTAAATAACCGAGGCACCATAACAGATTCTTCCAATGGGAAGGAATGATTCCATCAATGTGAATCTCTCTGTTATGGTGCGGTATCAACATCCCAAAAGTGGTTCATCCACCCATGAATATGTTTCCTATTCATTTTGGAGCATCGTACTAATGAGCGGGGTGCCTCCAATGGTCATGTAGGTTCTCCATGACAAAGTCCCATTCTGCATGGCCTTGCTATTATGGCGAGGTTCAAATCATGCGAACCTGCCTCCTTCGAGGTTCCAGTCTATGAAGTCTTCCATCTGTTCTCTGTAGCTTCATATAGATTTTCTAACTTGGCTTTCTTTTTACTGAGCTTCCTTTCCTTCTTTCCTTTGATTTGAGTCTCTCTAATTGTTTCTGGATTCCTCTTTCCATTCTTATTCTTATCTACTCCTAGCATAGTGACTTTTCACTGTTGATGGACTCTCAAAGGGTTCGAAGTTGAAATCTCTTCTCTTATTAATTCCAGGGTGGATATTATTTTTATTGCATATATAGGTCCGTCAAACCTTATTATGTTCTTTCAACCTCGACAACTCATTCTCTTTCATTTTGTTGCTTCGATTTATCTTTTCATTCTTCTATTAGTCGGTCTATTTTTCTAGCTATGAAATCCCTTAGTTCTCGCTTTTTCTTTTCTGTAGCTTCTTCCTTTGCTTTCCTTCTGATATGATCTTTCTCAATCCAAGTCTTACCTAGTAAAAGTGGGAAAGGGGTGTTGTTCTCAACAAACTTAATGACTTCAAATTCTTCTTCAGTCGATGTTCCCTGAATAATAATAGGTACATTAGTAACTCTTCCACATAAGGTTATCATCTTTCCCTTAAACAAGCCTATCCTTCCCAATGAAGGTACCACAGTAGGCTTTCCCAGAGTTTCACAAGTGTCTTATGTCATAATATTCACTTTTTTTTCTTCATCCAAGACACAGTCTATGTGGAAGTATCTTATTCTTGCACTTATGCTTTGTTTTACTTTCAAGATCTCTAGTAAACAACATCTTTGTGATCATTCATGGTTTCTTTCAAATGTAATAACATAGTTTGAGCTTCATCTGATTCTTTCTCTTTATGATTCTCTAACATGATCTTTTTCTCTTGAATTTCTTCGTAGTTTTCTTGTCTCATGTTCATTATTTAACTTTAGTAATTATCCTTGGAAAATCCTCAACCTCGTGACCACCAATTTTACAACAAAGACAAATAGGACCTATACTAGGGCATTCCTTAGAAAGATGTCCTAGTCTTCTGCAGTTATAAGATAGTGCCAATCCTCTCTTTCTCTTGTATGTTACCCAACCTCTCATGTACTACACACTAAGATCACAGTGTTGGACCTACAATCTGCAAAAATTCTTTCTAGGTTCCTGCATCCACTTATTAGTCCAAAACTTCTTTCTATGCATAGGAATAACATATCTTTCTTCATTTCTATTAGATTTTCTTAGATCAACTCTTTCTTCCAACTATGCCCTAGCTTTCAGACTAGGACATAATCTATTAAACATACTTAAATTCATGCTTTCGAAAAAAAAAATTCACTTATCTCACTCTTGTCAAAGCACAAAGCTTTACCTCTTTTAAGATTTTACCTCTTTTCTTCATATCAGATTTCTTTCTTAGCACAGAGCTTCACAAGTCAAGTAGATTATTGCGCACTTCAACAGTAGATCTATGCACAAAGCTTCTCTTTTCTTTACTTCAGTTCCCAGCAATCATAGTTTTAGGTCCCGACAACGGAACCATTTGTTGTCACAGGGGCAGACCCAGGGTTCAACGCTTCAACAACACACCAAAAAACCCTAACTACTGACCCTTTTGGCAACACCTCTGAAGCATCTGAAGTCTCACCTGAGGTATAAGTAGGGGGGGTTACAGGACTCAAGTGTCTATAACCTAGATGGGACATAGATGTGTGATAACAACACTTTACAGAGTACTGTATCAACACTTAGAAGGTGATATGCATTATTTCATTAGCTTCATTAACATCGCAGAACAAACCCTAATATGGATTGGCATAGTAAAAATAAATATACTTCAATCATTTAGCACTTAGCACCGAGTTAGATATAACATTCATTTATCCTTAACACAAATAAAGCACTAAGCATCAACATATCTATCTAGTATTCATAATAAGTAAATCACTAAGAATATTCATAACATAAGCAACACAAGACAAAGCAACCAAAGACACAAGATATACATGTTTCACCCTAGTGTGGGGCTACGTCCACCAATGAATTCATCTTCTTTATTATTCTTCAATCCCTTACATTTACTTGCTTCTGTGCACTAAGCCACAGAGCCAAGCTTCACACCAGACAGGAGATTTGTGCACTAAACACTAGATCCACCTTCTAAAAATTAGGTTAAGGAACATAGCCAACTTCTCTATCGAGCACAGAGCCTTACATACACATTACGTTGCACAAAGAAACTCAGAACTACTTGCACTTAGCCACTTCCCTCTCTCCCCTACTACAATACATTCTTACTTATACTTTTACAATCCCTTGCAAAAAGGCCTTAAACATGGGAGAACCAATAGGAAGACATCCCATAACCCATTACAAAAAATCTAAGGAACCCCTTGTTGGGTCCACATAGCCCAAAAAATAAGTGAGATCCACGATCTCAACTCTGCCTAGGTGCTCCATATTCAACCAGCTTGTCGAAGTCCAAAAGTAGTCCAAATCTGACCAATGTTTCCTCAAAACTTGGTCGAGGGCCAACAATGGGTACATTTTGGAATCCCACAAACCATTGTGTCATATTGGGGCAATAAGTTTCCCAACACATTATGGTTGATCCTCTAGTCACTGTTGGAAACCAAGCTCACCAAATCCATTGATTTCCACCCCCATACAGATGGAAAAAATGAGGTCATCAATCAAATGATTATGCCTATCCTACGGATTTATAATTCCAAGAACCCCCACACATGGGATGAGAGTCTTCCCTATGTTCAACATCACTACAACCAAGACGTACATAGATGAACTAGCCACAAACCCTTTCAGGTGGGGTTGGGATTCCAACCATTGGGTGCCATGGATGTTGCACTACCCCTTGTGACCACCCCAACTGACTCATCCCCTAATCCAATTGAATCTGACAAAGCCATTAGGTTCATTGAGTGGATCCAACACATTTTCAAACATGTTTAGGATATTTTATAGAAGTCCAATTCCAAATACAAGCAACACCATGATCAACATAGGGTGCCACATGAGTTTCAGGTGGGAGACAAAGTTTGGTTTCACTTTCAAAAAGAATGCCTTACAAGGCTGTAATATCCCCAAGGATGAGCCCCAGTTGTATTTATGAATTGTAAACATGTTTTGTAGGCCAGTGAGCCGAGTGTTGATAAGTTGGTGGGCTTATGTGTTTATTAGGTTGGAGAGCCTAAGTGTTAAAGGCCAAGATCCTGTTTTTGTATATGTAATTATGCAGAACATTAATAAATATTAAACATCACTGTGTGCAGATCGACCATGAAGAAAGAGTGATGGGGGACTAAGCTTCCACAAGCTGGGTAAGGGAAAGGGGGGTTGAAAGGTTTGAAAGAGGGGCTAAGCTTAGGGGCTTAAGTCCTTGAGAATAATATATTATTATTATTCCAAAGCTCTATGAAAGACATATTTTTATCCTAAGTCTTGGGAGAGGAAAAGTGTGCAAAAGGGTACACATGCAACTTCAAGAAGGCAAGTGTCAACCTAGGCACATGCAGTTAAAAGCTGAAGCGTCAACTGTGTTGGGGGTTCACTAGTCATTCTTCCATCCTCTGCCTGAATTCGCTTTCCATTCTTGATTCCTGTGAATTCCATCTGGCCTCTGCATTTTTACCTCTGCATAACCACGCACCTCTGAAAACTAGAACCGTGAAGCCACCCTGTGTCATCCTAGAACCCCAACATATCCTCTCTTATTGAGCCGAGTTCCTACCTGGACCGTTTGGGTTGTTGTCTTCTATTTTCCTGAGTTGTTTTGACTAGTTACCATTGTTTTCACCTGTACCTTACTAGAGCTAAGTCGAAAGTGGTTGAAGAATCGAGTTGTCAGGCCTGTGGTAGAAGAGGCAGGTTTTCAGGCCTGTGAGCATCTCTCTCTAGGTGAGAGAGTTTGCTAGGAAGTGGTTTTCTCCTAGAGAGAGTCCAACACCAGCTACGAAGCTCTGATAATTCCTGATCCGACCTGTTTCCGAGACCCAGAGAGGGAGGTGAAGTAGCCGATGGGCTGTGTGACAATGAAGGCATATACTCGCAAGTGGGATAGGCATGTGGGGAATGAGAGTCCATGAGTAGTGGGAATAAGAAGGATCTTGGAGAGAATCCTTCCGGTTGCATTATGAAATTTTCCTGTAACCTCAACCTAGTTTAGGATTCCCTTGCCCTGGGTGGAGCTTAGTCCCAACTCAAGGGTGACCCACTACTAAGCATGATGAGCAACGTGGTCTAAGGCTGGGAGGTTCGTCGAAGGTCTGCACGTATTTGGTGGAGTTAATCCAGTTTAAAAGATAAGTATCATTTATGTGCTTAATTTATATGTTATGCATGTCTGTGATGCTTGAATGTTATCATGTATTATGTTATGTATATGAATTATTGTTAGCTCCATTTCTTCCATATGCTAGGTAATTATGTGATTACAGTGTTATGTGTTTTAAGTTCATTAAAATTCTTATATTATATAAGTGTATATTTTGCGTAGTAGCGTTACCCAACCTGTGGATGGTCGAGGATGTTACATTTTGGTATCAGAGCCATGGTTACAACACTGAGCCTGAATGCACTAGATAAGTGGTCATTGGACTCAAGGTTCAAGTGGAAATTGTGTCTTGAGGAACCGAATTTTGACCTTAAAAACATTCATGAGTGCCAAAAGTATTACCTTGGCCATGATAATAAGCTCAGGAGGATAATCATATCGTAAAACCACGACAGAAGTGGTGTTGCACCACAAAGTAATGTGAACCGTAGGATCTGTTTGGAAGAAAAGGAAAACCCTTATGATCGTCAGATCTAGAGAAAGCACAGAAGGGTTAACATGGAAGACCTTCGGACTTCACGACGTCGATGAATCTTGATACAAAGATAAGAGAAAGCTCGAAACCTGAAGCTCCGAAGTCCCAGAGTGGATCTACACCGTATATTTGGTGAGAAGTCTTACCGTTAGATCTCATGACAGATCATAATTTCAGAGTTCAGTGATCAGGAGAAGTGGGATGTGTTGATGCACAAACTTCCAAAACTCGAATTCCCGAAACAAAAGAGAAGACGTGGCGAGGTAGGAGGATGTCGCTAGGGGTGACGTTGAACTTCCTAGGCATGTCATGCTCCACCACCTTAGCTGGTGACAGCTATACTATGTGGGCCCTGAGGCTACATAACATAGTTGAAGGTCGATGGACCCACGCTGGTGTTGATCACGATATGTCAAGATCGATGGCCAAGAGGCATTGGAGGGACCCAAGTTACACGGGAGTTAATTATCCAAGGCGATCCTGCAATCCAAACTACGGTTTCACCAAGGGTTTACGTGTCAACGTAAGAAGAATTTTGGGACAAAAGGTAGGTTACTCCAAACCATCGTTGCATGCCCCCACAATTGGAAAACGTTAAGTGATGTGATGTAATGATGTCACCAAAGATGACATGGAAGGGTTCAGAGATTAATGTTTGGATGTGTGGATGTGAAATCCTTCGAA
>JASDQU010245792.1:4885-19871 GCA_032191745.1 Picea mariana | reverse complement strand
TATTTATAGCATTTCTTCATGCGGTCACGTAACCTTCTTCAAGTGTGAACACGGACCTGTTTAGGGTTCACTTAGGTCATTAACTCGCCGATTTTGCAGAGCCGACTCTGATTTGAAAGTCAAATCAACTTGGGAGCCAGTTTGTAGGCGGTTGAGAGGCTGACCTATTCAATTAATGCATCGTATTAGCAGATGCCCGGGTTATTGTGTTGACAGTCGCGCGTCGGGCGTGCATGCGCTGATAACAAACTTTAGTCCCGCGCATGCGCGCGCGCCTCAAACTGCTGTAAATTGCCTTTCAATTTTTGGTTACTTTGTATAGTTTTTGACCCTTCTGGAATGCTGTGGAACTAATTCAGTGCCATGAATGACTTCATTGTTGTTTTGATGATGCGGAGTTCTTGTCGCCATGTGCAGACGAAATTTCAGTGATAACTGTAGTTAAGCCACCATTCTTCATAAATAATCCACAGGGACAACAAACTCCTAGAGAGCCCAGAACAATTGAAATAGGGGGTCAAAGGCCAATGAAACTACCTATTCAATGTTGGGGTTGTAAAGGGGATCATATGTTCAGAGATTGCCCTCACAGAGGTGAAAAAGTGAGAACTATTCACAATGTACAACAAGTTGAAACAGTGGAGGACATGGGCAGAAATGTGCCAAGGATCTATGCAGCCCTGTACAACAAGCAAGAAGAGTATCAGTCACATATGATTGAAGTGGAAGGTATGATCAACAACCAAACCATTCCTACTTTAATTGATTCAGGATCTAGTCATAGTTATATAGATCCTAAGATGGTGGAAAGTTTTCATTTACCAAAAAGAAAGCATGAGAAATCTTGATTGGTGCAGTTGGCTAAAGGATCCAAAAGAAAAGTTAGTGAGATGGTTAAGTCATGTCTTATGGACAGGAATGGGTTGAACACCAAGGTAGATTTGAACATCTTACCTTTAGGTTCCTATGACTGTCTAATTGGGATGGATTGGTTGGACCAACATCATGCTATGATGGTCTGTCATAACAAGGCATTTGATTGCTTGGATGAGGAAGGGACCCTAAGGAAGGTGCAAGGAAGTCCCAGGGTAGTAACCATTAGAGAGATTTCAACATTGCAGCTAAAGAAATGTTACAGAAAAGGGTGTCAAATATTTGTAGCCCATATGAAAGAGACACCTAGATATAAGGTGCCAAATTTGGAAGATCATGCAGTCTTGGAAGAATTTGAATATGTGTTCAAGGAGGTACTAGGACTACCCCCAAAGAGAGACATTGATTTCTCTATAAATCTAATGCCTGGAGCAGCTCCAGTTTCAAAGACTCCTTACAGAATGAGTACACCAGATTTGAAGGAGTTGCAAATGCAGCTTGAAGAACTTCTAAAGAAGGGGTATATACGCCAAAGTGTATCACCTTGGGGTGCCCCAGTCTTTATTTTGAAGATGAAAGATGGAACATTAAGATTGTGCATTGATTTTAGACAATTGAATAAATTTATTGTTAATAACAAGTATCCTCTGCCAAGGGTTGATGATCTTTTTGACCAATTGAAGGATGCAAAGATATTTTCAAAGATAGATCTTAGATCAGGATACCATCAAGTAAGGATTAAAGAGTAAGACATCAACAAGACTGCCTTCGGGACAAGGTATGGTCATTATGAGTTCACAGTGGTGCCATTTGGGTTGTCAAATGCACCAGTTATCTTCATGTGCTTAATGAATGGTGTTTTTCGAGAATATTTAGACAAGTTTGTCACTCTATTTTTGGATGACATTCTGGTATATTCCAAGTCATAAGAAGAGCATGAGAATCATTTGAGGATGGTTTTGCAAGTATTAAGAGGGCATCAGTTGTATGAAAAATTGAGAAAGTGCTCATTTTATCAAAAGAAAATTCATTATTTGGGACATATCATTTCAAAGGATCGGATAGAAATTGATCCTAAGAAGATAGAAGCCATTAGAGATTGGTCAGTGCCAAAGAATCTGTCAGAGGTGAGATCATTAATGGGCCTTGCAGGATACCATAGGAGATTTATTGAAGGATTTTCAAAGATTGCACACCCAATCACTTCCTTACAAAATAAGGGTGTGAAGTTTCAGTGGACATTGGATTGTGAAAAGAATTTCCAACACTTGAAAAAATTATTAACAAGTGCTCCAATACTAAGGATTGCAGATCCAAATGAAGACTTCATTGTATGCACAGATTCATGTAAAGAAGGACTTGGTGGAGTCCTTAGTCAAAATGGATTTGTTATATGTTATGAATCAAGGAGGTTGAAGGAGCATGAAATACACTATGCCACTCATGATTTGGAGTTGGAAGCCATAGTGCATGCCTTGAGGAAATGGAGAGACTACCTCATGGGGAGAAGTTTTGAGCTAAGAATAGACCATAATGGTCTGGAATATTTATTTGATCAGCCAACACTAAATGTTAGGAAAACCAGATGGTTAGAATTTCTAAGTGAATATGACTTTGATATAAATCATATCAAGGGGGAAGAGAACAAAGTGGTTGATTCACTCAACAAAAGAGTGAATGAATCACATGCTACAACCATTAGCATGTACCAATCAGATTTGGAAGAAAAAACTACAGAGGCTGCCAAATTAGATTTGCATTACAAGGAATTAGTGGAAAAATTACAACAAGGTAATTTGCAATAGAAAATTGAAGATTACAAGTTAGATAATGATGAAATTCTTAGGCACAAGGGCAGAATTTATGTACCAAATTATAAGGAATTGAAAAATCTTATATTGAGAGAAATTCATAATGTGCCTTATGTTGGACACCTAGAATATCATAAAACTATTGCAGCTGTCAAGAGCCAATATTATTGGTCGGGCATGAAGAAAGAGGTTGTTGATTTTATTGCCAGATGTTTGGAATGTCAAAAAGTAAAGGATGGGCATAGACACCCAGCTGATTTTCTGCATCTATTACCCATTCCTGAGTGGAAATGGGAAGTTGTAAAAATGAATTTCATCACTAAACTTCCCAGAACAAACAAGAAACATGATTTTATCATGGTAGTGGTGGATAAGCTTACTAAAGCTGCCCATTTTGTTCTCGTTAAGCTCACTTACAAGGCAGGGAACATTGTTGATGTTTATATGAGGGAAATTTCTAGATTACATGGCATACCCAAGACAATTGTGTCTGACAAATATCCAAAATTTACCTCAAAATTTTGGAAGGGATTATTTAATGGATTTGGAACAAATTTGAATTTTAGTACATCTTATCATCCAGAATCAGATGGTCAAATAGAGAGGGTGAATCAAGTGATTGAAAATATGTTAAGGATGTATGTGTTGACAAACCATCAAAATGGGAAGACTACCTACACTTGGTAGAGTTTGCTTATAAAAATGGGTACCAAGCATCTCTAAAGATGAGCCCATTTGAGGCACTTTATGGCAGAAAGTGAAACACACTAGTAAGCTGGGATAACCCAACTAACAGAGTAGTGGTTGGGCCAAATTTTCTCAGGGAAATGGAGGAGCAAATGATAAAAATAAAAAAAAAATTAAAGGCTTCCCAAGACAGGAGGAAAATTTATGTTGATAAGGGAAGAACTCACGGGGAATTTAAAGTGGGTGACCATGTATTCTTGAAAGTGAAGGCCAATAGAAATTCCCTAAAGTTGGAAAATTGTTCAAAGTTGGCAGCACGTTATTGTGGGCCGTTTGAAATCCTAGAGAGGATTGGTCTAGTTGCTTATATGATTGCATTGCCTGCACCTATGTCTGTTCATAATGTATTCTATGTATCTTTGCTCAAGAAATATATACCTGATGTTAATCATGTTATTCATTGGAATGTGATTCAGGTGGAACAAGAAGGCATTTTCCAAGTGCATTCAATATGAATTCTGGACAAGGAAATCAAACAACTCCGAAATTGAGCCATAGGGCTTGTAAAGGTCCAATGGACTTGGCACAGTCCTGAGGATGCTAGTTGGGAACATGAGAATGCAATGTAGGCAGAATACCTGCATCTTTTTGAGGATTTTTGAAATTTTGTGGTACATGGGTACATGATGCACTGAGGACAGTGCATAAATAAGGGGAGGGGATTGTAATATCACTAAGGCCAAACCCAATTGTAAATGTAAATGAAAATGTACTTAATTTGGTGAGTTGTCTGACATCATTTTGTATGCACCTTTCATGGCATAGTATGTGCATGTACTGCGCAGTAAAATGAGGAAGTGTGCACATTCTAGGATGTCGCACGCAACATCTTAAGTGTGCGTGATTGTGAGGCCAACGAGCCTTTGTGTATATGGTATGTTTTATAGGTTGGTGAGCTAGTTATTAAAAGATAGGATGCTTATGTTTGGATTAGGCTGGAGAGCCTAGATGTTAAAGGCCAATGCGCCTATTTTTTTATATGTCTCGTAATTGATATAAAATACATCGTTGTGTGCAGACTAACCACGATAAAAGAGATGGGAGACTAAGCTCTACTAGTTAGGGAAATGGAGGGGCTAAGTTAAGGAAAGGGGCTAAGCTGGGGGTCTTAAGCCAAAAAGCAATATTATATTAATATTTCTTAAATATAAAGTATGGGTAATTATTTTATCCTATGTTCTAAAGTTGGGTACAAGTGGGCCAAAGTAGCTCCCAACATGACAAGTGTCAAGTTGGGGACATGCATACATATTGTTGGGAATTAGTTCATTTGCTATCATCTTTTCCATCATTCAATCATCTAGTCAATCAGCCATGAGCATGCACACACCCATTGAGCTATCTTTCATACCTTCATGACTATACCTGAACCTATATCCATGGCCATTTTGTGAGGGTGTAGCTGGTTATTGTGGGAGTTGGATTGAAGAAGCGGGTTGTCAGGCCCATGGGATATTGAAGAGGCGGGTTTTTCAGGCCCATGAGAAATTCTTTGAGTGAGAGAATTTTTGGGAATTTATTTCCTGAAGGTGCTAAACTACTGCTACAGTGCTCTGATACTTCCTATCTGACCTATTGTTGAATCCTGGAAAGGAGATGGGGCAGCCGAAGGACTGTTGAGAAAAGAAGGGGGACACTTTCTGGGTGGGACAGGCATGTGGGGAATGAGGGATTGTAGGCTATTAGCTTAAGTTGGCACCTGTGACAGAGTCTTTCCTATTGTCTATGAGCCTTTAGCCTGGTTAGGAATGACTGTTGAGAGTGATGAATGGTGTGGTCTAAGGCTGGGAGGTTCATGGAAGGTCTGCACATAGTTGGTGACATTATTACCAAGATAAGTGTCAATTGTGTGATAAATTTACATGATGCATTGTTATTTACATGTTTATTTTTATGGGCATTTCCTGTATATGTTGCATGTATATGTTTATTGTTATTTCTGTTTGAATCCGTATATTTATAGATGTATTTGTATGTTCACATTTTATATATAATGCTTCTGCAAGAGTTCCGTGTGTATGTATATTAATTGCATGTAGTTTGAAAATGTTATGTAACATCTTAGTTGGATACTGGGTATGTTACAATATGTTCCGCAAAGAGAATAGTAAGAGTTATCTGGCATAGCATGGCCCACCATGGATGGTCAGAGACGTTACAGGCTTCGCTAACAGTGCCTCAACATTTTGTTCTTTGAAATGAATATGTTCCAAAATAGGTACATGTTTTTTCATTAGTATCATGACTCCATGCCCAATGCAATTTGACATGCAATTGAAGTTTTGAAAATGTTCGTTTTTCATGCACATTGTCATATAAGTTTCTTCCAAGCACAAAATATCAGATTGTATCATGTCATAACCAATGACTATATAATCAATATGTGCATTTCGGTTGTGTATTTTTAGTGAGAGGATTGAAATGCATGATTCTTACTGCATTGATTGGTAATCATACCCTAGAGTCCATTTTTCATTACTCTGAAGGTGTTTCATCTCGATGTCAACTTTTTTCTTCACCCTAAAGTTATCAAGAGTGAGAGGATTTAGCAAATACAACATGACTCCATGTTTTTCACATGAGAAAATGTTGTCTACACCAAACCATGTTTTCATATTCCATTAGGGTCAAATGCAACATTATCAAGTGTCAAACCTTGTGAACTATGTATTGTACATGCACATGCAAGTTGGATTGGAATATTTTTTGAATCTTCACCTGACCTATTTTTTCTATCATCACTATTGGTTTTGCAATGCGCAATACAAGTCTCCAATCATGTGGAGTGTCTAAGCTATAAAGGTAAGATAAATTGTCTTCTTTTCGATGTCCAATAAGTGGGTCATAGAACCTAATACATGGAACATTAGTCCTATATGTTTTTGTATATTCTTTGACCAACCCATCTACACCATTAACCAAGCCATCTTGTGAATCATAGTTGCAATCATATATTTCAACTAGCATGTTGAATTTCAAGACACGTAGCATAGGAAAAGTAGTTGTGTGTTGATGGCATGGCATATCATCGTGGTTATATTCTTCCACGTCAATTGAACTAATCATAAATTCATTGCCAGAAATTAGTGAAAGAAGAACAGCATGCATTGATATATAGCAAGTCGTCAGTTGTTTGGTTATTTGTTCACATTATGTTCAAAATTGCAATGAACTTTTCATCTCTCTAACACATTGTAGTTCGTAATTCATAGCATATTATATTGTGTTCCCAAAATTTTTATGTGAATGGTTGCATGTTGACTATTGGATTCTCAAAAATTAAAGAATCATGCACCAGTTGTGCCTAATAAAGATCACCACAAAACACCATGTCAATGTTTCCAAAGTAATGGATTTGCATATGTTTTATGTTTCTAATTCAATTTTCAATGGTATATAAGAATCGACTTCCAATCAAGGAGGATTCATCTATGAATATAAGTTGTAGTCATCGTAATGCTTCAACAATGTGTCTAACATTTCTTTGCTAAGTTGAAGGAATTGGGACTTGCTAAAAGGCACTAGCACTGAAGAATGGATTTTTTTTCCACCTACATTGTATGTAACTTCACATGTATATGCAAGTATTAGACCCTTTGGTTTCAAAGGATCACTTGTATTGCATTCACCATAAATTCGTATAAGCATATGTAATAACACTTTTGTTGTGAATGTTTTGTTTGTTCCTTGACCATTGTTTTTTTTTCTTTGTTTAGAAATATCCTAATTCTGTAATATTCATTGTTCTCAAGGACAAATGGATGCTTTTTCACCTAAAACTCAAGATTGATACTTTTTCCCATATTGGATTTTTGAGGGCATTGAAGATATTCTTGTAAGTCATAATGTTCACAGCCGAGTCTAGTTGTTTTAAGCTCAACACATCTATCATCATTGTTTGCAACACTATCAAGTTGCTCAAGTGCAGTTTCTAAATTTCTCCATGTTGGGTTGATGTTGTATGTAAACTTGTCCTCACTGAATTGCATTTCATTCAGATAGAAAGCATATGTAGCTTCCCATGTAGTAAAGCCATGTTTTAATGTGTCTTGACTTTCTTCAAATGGAACATATACAAAAATATTCTCATGACAAAAGTTCTCATAGTCAGTGTGTTTAGTGCATGTGTGTTCAAGTTTTTCCTTTTTGATATGTGTTCACCATTTTTCTTGTAATTAGATACAAAATATGCAAGGTATATATGTCTAAGACAAGATGGATGTTCAATGTAGTAATCAATAATGGAGTGGCACATCACATCCTCTGAATTATCAGGTTCTTATTTTAGTATGAATGGTGGCTTAAGCATAAACACGTGTTCACTAGGTGGAGAGGTGTTTATGAAAATACACTCCCTTGAGCTCGAATTCAATGGGAGGGAAAGAGGAATATGAATGACCTGTTGAGATGACACTTGTTGAAGATTAAGAAATGCATTTCCATGTGTACATATCATTTGCATGGAATCAATTCAATTGTTTTCGTGTTCTCTGCATATTTTCCTAAATGCACTTGTCATATATTTGTCACCTTTTTCCATGTATGAGGAACACAATGTTGTAGCATATGCATTGAGAACATATTGTGCAACTATATTCACATTATACATAATTGGCATGTCCTTGGAAAATATATTGTTCCACATATGTGATGGTTTTCGTCTTAGGAACATTGTCAATTGCTTCACTATAGATTGTAGTAGTTGAATGAACTCATATTCTATTATGCTCATGTGCATCAAAAAGTCCTCAAATCTCATCAAGTTTTCATAATATGTTTTCTCTAGAAATATGAACCGGGATTTTGATTTTTCAACAAGAACATCATTGAATAAACTAAGTGGTTCAATGACCTTTGTGGTTCTCATTGGCGACATAGGGAAATTGTATCTACAATATGAATTGTTTTTACAACTCTTTGTATGGTAGTGCCTATGACCTTTGCTCAGTTATGGATCCAAATTATTTGTGTCACAACTAATGTACTAGCCCAAAAACATTTCTATTTGCATGTTACCATCCTTTCCATATATTGGAGGATTTTCTATCCACAACATTCCATGTTCATGTTCACTTCCCATGTTCTAGAACTCTATCAAAAAGTAATGGTATGAAACTTTTCTGAAGAACGTGTCATCATGACATATCATTTTATTTAAGGTGTTCATTTTGTGTCTATAGTAGCGTGTATATGTCATTGGGTCTTTCCTTACGAGATAGTCAATATTGGTGTCTTCCAATGTATCAGTTTGATTTCTCTTTTTCATGTTTTTGTCTAACTCATTTAATGTACTAGCTAATGGAGTCCACTAATGTTCTACACTTGTAAATGTGACAAAAACAGATGGGGGAACCAGCTTCCATATTGTTGAAAATAATGTCTTCTTGATTTGTTGCAAATGACCGGGAGAGATCCAGACCTCGTTTATACATATATTTTCGATCATATATAGGTTTCTATGTATTAATTGTTTCAATTCTTTCATGATAATATTGACACACAATCTACCTATATGGTACGCATTCTTGTATTGCAAACGTCATTTCAAGGAAACACCTATTGTCAGGGTTTCGTTCATGGATTGTAGCAATGCTTTTTGCACAAAATCCATATGGACAAGTACATTCATAATTGATCTTGTTAATCCCATTTTAGACCATTTATACCCCATGGTATAATCTATGCAAATGTGATTTGCAATGACACAAGTATTTCTTCAAGCTCTGAAATTGTACCTACATCTGCTAATGGTATGTTACATCTATTTGGTCTGGTGTTGAAAATTGCAACATTTTTCCATTTTGGAGTGACCTCCTGCATGAAATGTATATTTTTCTATTGGTGAACATTTTCTGATTCAATGTCAAGCCCATATTTGTGTTTCCAATTCCTTGGTAAAACATTTACTGTTCCTTTCAAAATGAAGTTCCTCACAAATTTCACATGTCACCCTAGGTGTGTCTTTACTTTGTTCCATATATAATTCCTTTGCATTTTTATTTTATACATGGAAATGGCCAACATGTATATGCTCTTTTTGTTTCTTGACTTTGGAAAAAATTTACTTTTATCTGTGGAACCTTATGTTTGGACTCCTATGAATATGGTGACCTATGTTGAAAACCTAATTTTTTTGTGTCTTTCATGCATGTACTTTTTCAGTTGATGGTAACTATATTTATGCATATGATCTAGAAATGGATCTTCCCAATGAAACTCACTCTCCATGCTGGAAGCATTATTTTTTCTAACCATGATCTTTGCACATTGTGCACTACGCGTAGCTTGTTGGCCTTCTGCATTGGCCATGTGTTTCTTATCTTCAACAAAGAACATGTCAATGCGATTTTGTTTTGCACGTATGGTTTTTTTCATCTCATGGTATGCAAGTCTAGTCTTCTTAGCAACGTTTTCAAATTATCGAAGATGATATACCTTGAAGGCATCATCATTACTTGTTGACATTGTTGTTCTTGTGCAATCATTACCAGAGGCATATCGATCTTGTTTGAGTACATCGATAAGAAGCACAATGCGGATTTTATTATGTCTTGGATTAAGTGTTCATGTAATGCTATGAAAATTTCCTGCATCCACCATGTGCACATTTATTGGAACCTAATTACAATGCAAAGTGCATCCTTCATTGAAATTTTTCGTAACCAATGGTTCGTATTGTACCAATGGTTCATAGTGAATGTGTGATGTCTCTATTTCAAATGACATAATATCAATTGTTTTATCAAAGTTTGTATCAACACTGTAGTACTGGACAATGCTACCTGATGATCAGACATGAATATTTACTTCGAATATGATTGATACCCATTGAAAAAAAAATGGTCCACCCTCTATATTTCCCTTTTGATATGGAAATGACATGTCTATCGAATATGTTTTCCAACCCCCACCTTCCTACACACTTTGCTTAACATCAGGTGTCAGATGTTGATGCAAACAATGAAAGGCATTATGATTTCCATGTATAAGTGCATTGCGAAAGGATTGGACAACATATAGTCTTAGAGACTACACATTGAACTCTGTCACAACCAAGTAACAAAGTGCAGTGAAAAGACTCTCTCCACAACTATTTGTACTAGTTGTTGTTATTTCCAATCCATGGCTATGCATGTCTTACATTTCGATGTTTCCAATGGAATTCAATCTCTTTGCTCACGAGGGACAAGTAGGCATTAAATCTTCCAAAATTGCATATGGAATATTTTTTATACAAAAATGGTTTGTAATGACCACTAAGAGGACTACTATCATGGAACAAGATGCAATATAGATCTCTACTTGCATTTTCATTGAATAAAAAGTAGCTTCTCTTCCTTTTTATTGACCAAAATGTGATACATATCTTTATCCATTTGGCTAGCCAATGTATGCAAAATGTATCACCACATCTTTGAAAGATATGCACCAACATCATGAATGCCATGCAACTCATACAGAAATTCAAATGCCAATTCATACTGAAATGATTCTAACATGTCAATGTTTCCATTTTGAAAGCACATGAGGAAGTGATCCACCATGCCATGGTGCAACTCAACTGAAGAATAACGAAAATGCAACAGAACTTGAAATGCATCAAACAGAGAATCGCCTGCAGAGTATGAAATTGTAGCTAATCTGAAAAGATTGGTGTTACTTAGCACTTCATCGATATTTGTATCTACACTCGACCCTCTATTGATTTGATAGTTGTAAACATCCACTATTTATGTCATCTTCTAATTTGTGTGGCAAAATCTCTTTCCAAGAAATGCTTAGCAAATTGTGCAAACAAGAAGAAAAAGAGAATGATGTAGATACCATAATGCACACCTGATTTCTTTTTGATTTTTGACTCCTCTTACTTCGATGTTATCAACTTTAACATTTTGTATTCACAGCAACCTACCCCTAGATACAAAACATGTAACGGGTTTGTATGTACAACAAACAAACAACAAAAAATAAAAATATTACAATCGGCTTCCTTCTCACATGGAAATATTTAATGTTGAAGAAAAAAATGTATATAGACATGTCTCTGTTGGAAAAAGTTTAACAAGTGGCGTATGCTTTTCATTGATGGCAAGTACAACAGTGGAGATGGAAGGATAAGAAGGATAAAATCCCTTGGGGATTCGGATGTGAAAGCTCAGGAGGAACAACATTAAAGAAAACACGTGCAACAAAGCTCAAGATATAGGAGTTTGCAGAGAAGAAGGAAGACAGAGATCCAGTGACCGTTGGATCCCATTCAAATTTCCCGAAAGGCCGACAACCATCAGATTTGCAGAAGATGCGAGGGAGATAAGCCATCGGGAGATCAGAGTTCTCAAGGTCGTGAGAACTAGAACATTGAAAGTCTCGATATCCCGACATAATCGGGACCATCCATTTGAAAGGACGCATGGCAGCGATCAGGCGCCACCAGGAGAAGCTCGACAAGAGGATTCATTGGAGAATCGGGAATTGGAGTTTCACGAGTCCCGTGAATAATTACAACAAAAACCCCGAAATCGCGATGAAAGAAATCCTGACTGAGCCTGAACCGTCAGATCAACATGTGATCTAGACTATCGATCCAATTCACGATAGCAGACCATGTCAGCTAGGGACACGTGGCACAACCAGGGAATGACAGGTGTCAGGCAGATTCAACACTTCAGGCACATGTAAGTCACGAATCAGAGTGACACGTGGTAGTATTTAACACGTGTCAAACCACGTGTGATGTCAGCAGAGTATCAGGGATCGGGACTTTGAAATGACAAAGTCACTTGACATCAGGAATGTCAATTTCACGATGAGCGATTTCGCGATTTAATCACAGCCGCTGAATAAAGATCGCATCTGGACCGTTGACACAAGTCTTGAAACACCAGAGTGATCTGGACCGTCCATTGGCGGAGACACATGGTGGAGATCGAGCAAGATTCAGGATATTGGCCATCAGGAAATCGTAGTTCCTGAGGACAAGAAAGTTGAGACATCGAAAGTCTCGAAATCCTGAGAGTTAATCTGAGCCGTCTGTCTAAAGAAGGACACGTGTCATGCGATCGTCTGTATCGGAGATCCGAGACACCAGGAATCGGGAATTGTAGGTCTTGAAACCTCGGAAAGATCAGAGCCATCCATCTGGAAGGACGCGTGTAACACACCCACTATCATAATTTAAAAATCTTGGGTTAATCTCCCCCTTAAAAAGGAACATCTCCAGATGCCTTCATTAGCGAAGTGCCAATTCCTGGTTCAATATCGGGATTCGGGGTTTCTAATGTCAAAACTCATTCACCCCACGACTCGCGATCCTCCGAATCCTGATGCGCTCCTTACGCATTAAATCCCCAGGCCAATCCTATGGTTCACTGCATTTACGACCATGGTATTACCTTATGTACGGGGCTACTTCTATCAGAGGTTTGGGATTTCCGTTGTCGTAATTCACGAGTCCTCAGAACTCGCAATTCTTCGATCCCCGATACGCCCCTAACGCATTATCCCTCTATGCTATACACTAGTCCATGTGACCACTTACCATAAGACCACCGCCATATAACCTCCCATCGGGATTTCAGCGTTTGTGATGACACAAAACACATGTCCCCGGGACTCGCAATTTCCCGATTCGCGACGTGCCTTTCTGGTCACGCTAGCCCCACTGGCTTAGCCCCTGGTCCACACGACCAACTCCGTGACCACTACCTTATTCCCGTCGGGGCTACGGGGTTTCCCATGTCACAAGACCCACGTCCACGGGACCCGCAGTATCCCGATTCCCGACTCTCTCCGGATGCTCGACACGCGTCCCTTGGATCAACGGCTTATGATGGTGTCGGGAATTTGCATATCGCGGTTTTGTAATGTAAGGGTTTCATGTCCTTGAAATCCCCGATACGCCGATTCCTGATATGTCAAACTCCGACTCTCTGGGATCTCTTGACAATCGTCCTCGCTGATGGACGGTGTTGATCCCGTCGGAAAATTGAGAATCGTGATTTCCTTTTGCGAGCGTTCCATGTCCTTGGAAACTCCAATTTCCCAATCTGCAACTTTCGTCCAATCTCTGACACATGTCCCGTGTGAACGAATGGCTCGGATCTTATCGGTAAATCGCGGATCGCGATTCCGGGTGGCAAGAGTTCTATGTATTCGAGAACCCCGATTTCCCAATCCACGACTCTACGGGATCCTCTGACACGCGTCCTCGAACAATGGACGGTCCAGGTCTGATCGAGAAATCACGTATCGCGATTTCAATATGTAACGGTTCTATACTCCCCAAATCTCCGATGGTAAAAATCCTGACGCCTCCCAAACGCTGACATGTGTCCTGTCGAGATCAACAGCTAGGATCTGTTCTTAGGATTTCGAGGACCACAAGGTCTCGATTCTCAGACTCAACAAAACCCCGATGACCCTGTTGTCCCGATGACTTCTCTGGGATGTTCACACGTGTCCTTCTGAGTTCAACGGCTAGGACTCTTCTTCTGCACACTAGAGTTTAACCCCGGTGCATCTTCTCGAGATCTGACAGTTGTCGAGACTATGATCTAAGATCCGACAGTTCAGATCATTTCTCCTACACGCTCCGCTTTCAGAGTTATACTCCGTGAAACTCCTCCCAATCCAACGGTTTACGGGATTTCTACTCCAGATCCGATGGCTCCGATCACTTCCTCGCATACCTACCCCCGCGCTTAACCCCTGCGCAACTTTTCCAGATTCAACGGTCGGCAGGTAATTGGACCGAGATCTAACGGTCTAGGTTTGTTCTTTTGGGTCTTGGAGTTTACAATCCTAATTTCTCGTTGTGCACGATGATAAAAGGGCAAAGGGGCAAGGTATGTAACGCTTTTGTTACTTCCATCAATCGAATGGTCGTGAATGACCAAGGGTACTTCTACGAGATCTCATCCGTCGACTTATTTCATCTCACAAAACTACTATCTTGGAACCTTAATAGGATCGTTCCTCCTCGTACAGGGTCAATAAGGCCTGTGCATTCGAATCCTTATTCTCGGTTCTGGGTTAACCTTTCCGAGGAGGGAATCTCTGTGAAGAGATCCTTACCGGGCCATTCCCGGGAGCAGATAAAGGAAGACAACTTCCCGAGGATGGCTGGACATGGTTAGCTTCATTTTATCGACGTAATTCGTGCATGGTATCCTTTGTGATAAGCATATATCAACCTATTCGTATCAAACATTACGCGGACACTTGCATGCTGCAAATCCTTCACAATTTCACAAGTTCTATGAGCTAACATCTACTTCATATTAACAATTTCTACAGAGACATTCTTACACAGGAAACATTCACAGTTTCACAAGTCTATGCACATATGTGACGGCATATTAATTTCAAATGCAATGTAAGCAAAACACTTATCAGAAATAACTTCAGCAATGGAAGCAACTGCTGAGAGGGGTGCTCGTTTCCACCCAACCGTAGGTGTAGTGACTCCTAATGGATTTACCACTAGCCACCCTCGAGCTGAGACCACAATGTCCTGAGACCTGTGTCTCTCTGTCTGCCAGTGCTCAGGAGTGAAG
>JASDQU010245791.1:484-14850 GCA_032191745.1 Picea mariana | reverse complement strand
GACGAACCAACAATCAACTACTGTCGACGATACCCCACCAACTCATAACAATCAACAATATACCTGACAAGATATAACAGGCTCCATTTATCAAAACTAGGCTTTGAGTAATCAAGGGTTTGTTTTGTGGACCAACACAGGGACACTGGAGTCGACCCCCAACAGCGAGTGAGAATCGGACACACAGGCCATACCACCAATAAATTCCTAGACAGGATGACAGTTCATGAGATAGGAGAGACTATGAACAAAGGAGTAGAGGCTTCATTTTGGTCCGTAATAACACCAAGAATATGCATGGTATAACCCTCACGGTCTTCCAAATCAACCCAAAAAATGCTGAGATAAAACATAGCCAAGAAATAAAAATCAACCTTAGGCAATCCCCTTGGCATAATAGCCATCATAACCCACTACACAACCATCAATAGCATGAGAAAACCCATACCTAGGTGAAACGATACACAGTGACATAAGGTGGTTCAAACCAGCAACCCCATAACAACAAAACAACTAGGTATGGTGACAAGAAATGTGTGGAGACAACCAGTTAATCTGAACCGAATGAAACCCTTCAACCAAAACCAATAAGGATGACAGAGATCCTTCATGGCTTCTAGCACTTAGAATGATCAATGAAACTATGACTTCAACCATCATTGCAATGAAAACCACACAAATCATCCATTCCAGAGAAATATCACAAGTTTACATAGTTGGAAGTCTTAAGAAAAGAAAAAACTCATACATCACTGAGACAATACCTATTTCATAACTAGAGTGGGTTTATAGATGGCGAAAAAGAAATACATGTAACCAAAATCCTTAAAAACACGAGCTTGGCTGAGCAATTCTTCCTTTGCCTGAAAATCAAAGCTTAACCACAATGGACACAATTGAACAATAGCCAAGATAAGGTGACGACCAATGGGAGAGGTATGGAGTGACGTACAGTAAATGCATGTCGCCTCCATCCTCCAATCATTCAATTCCTTAGTACACGCCAGCCCACCATTCCATTAATTCATTCAATTAAACCATGCATCRAAACCAACATCCAAAATGYGCCACYCTATGTCATATTAACCATTGCCAACCATAATKCATATCACATGTTTTTCCATATAARYCAATAAATCGTATAGCCACTAACCCTATTAGCTAGGACTAACAAMAATACATTTAATTCAATGCATGTAGTGTAGCATAGTAGCATAGTTTAATTTATTTTTTAGATTTTTCCATAGGTCTCTTTTCACTTGTTCTTATTTCATGTTACTAACATATGTCTTGTGAAGGTGTAACATGTAATAGATCATGGTGCTAAATAGCAATGTGATAACAGTGGATATAATCCATTCACACAATATGGAATTTAGAGCTTGGAGAAATTAGAAACAATCACATAATACACATTATCCATCTGCTATTATGTCACAAATAAAACCAAGATTTCATCAACCATGTAGAACCCTGTAAACAGTGTCAAACAACAACATAAACATCAAATAGGAACTAGAGTTGATCTTCCAATATACAAGGGGGTCCCACCTACTAGTATTATATATATCGTTAGCTTATAATAATATGCTTTAGCAATACTTTGCGAGAAAAATCCTTGTTGTAATTTTTATTGTCAACATGGCTGAGATCTGTCCTCCTTTCTGAAATGCTTTTATCTGAAGCTCACAATCTATTGATGTGTGTCTCCCATAGATCGATGACTACGATTTACTTCGAAACTTCAAGTTTCGACCTTTTTGACAATGAATTCACCACTTTCTCCTGAATCGCGAACCCCAAATTCTCCCTAGATAATCAACGGTTCTTATCTCTCCCGTAACCAACAGTCGAAATCCACTTCGTGACTTCGTGCTTCGAAGGTTTTCACCCCTATTCACTTCAGATCTTCCGATTTGTTAATTCTGAAGGATCCTTGCGACTAACTAGTGCACGACTTATCCTAGATCTAATGGTCTAAAATGATTCGGCTCCTCCTAGGCAAATCTTAACCCTTTATCTTGTCCAACCTTCAAAAATTMTTCTTCTAAGAGATTTCTCCCGCTAAATCCTTTGTACTTGTTCTTCCTTTGAACTTTGAATTCCTCAAAGAGATTTCTTTAACACTTAGTCAATTTATGGTCCTATGCACTCCTTGCAACTGACCTTTTCACTTACGAGAAAAACCGAGTTATTTCTCCAAAGTTTTCTCCAAGTCAAAGACTTCACATACACACTCCCTACGTTCAATATGCACACTTTGCATACAAATGTTCCACATTATCTCTTATGAACTTTGAGTCAAAAGACTCTCTCTCACACACACTCCTTACATTCGGTATGCACTCCTTGCATAAACTTACATAAGAGAAACAATTGAAACTTATTCAATTCTTCATAAATTCATTCATTCACCATGAACCTCATACATTCACAAAACTCATAACAACAGTAAAACTGTAAAACATTATCAACACTGTACAATTGGATAAATTCTCCTCTGTTATATTCATTCCAAAAACTCATGTTTACAATTGCTATCTCTTACCAATAATACAATGAAAAAACTCTTCTAAGGAGTCGGCTCTTGATCTCTTCTCCATCCTATCTAAGTTTTTCCGCACCATGTTCTAGCGGTTACCTACTCAACTTAATTTAAACCAACGTAATGACTAATAAGGGCTAATATACTACACCTGTAATATTTTACAGTTGTGTAAGGATTTACAATAATCCATAATTTCAAACGGTGGCCCTGCTTTACATACAACTAATTAATTAACGAGAAATTCAAAAAATCTCCCCACCACTACCAAGCTGGTTAAGAGTCGGTTTGGCTCTTTCAATGTGTTGAGGTGTCGATTTCGCTTCCACTTTCTCTTTTCTTGATTTGATAGTGATGCTCCTGCATCATACTCCTCTGGATAAAATATTCGTGGACTCCTATCCATGAGCTCTCCCACTGTTTTTCCATGCTTCAAAATATCTGGTTTAGTAACCCAACTTGAATCTTCCACTGGGTGATCTTTCCACTTCACCAAATATTGAGAGTACATCTTTCTTCTAGTCTTCTTTCCAATTCTATGTTCTAATATTTTCTCCATTTAAGGTTTTTCTACTACGGGCATCTGTTCTTCCCACTGAATCTCTTCATGATCATCCAATTCTCCTGCGTCATCTCTTCTATAAGGATACATGTTTGCAACGTTGAATATTGGTGATATCCCAATATTGTCTGACAACTCAATCTCATAAGAATTTGCTGCAAATTTTCTGAGGATCTTGCATGGTTCTATCTTCTTCATCTTCATCTTATTATATGTTCCTCTTGGAAACCTTTCCTTTCTCAAATGAGCTAAAAATTCATCTCCCACTTCAAATTGAACTTATTTTCTTTTATGATCAACTCTGTTCTTATCGTTTTGATTACTGTCCTGTAACTGTCTCCTAACTTGATCATGAAGTGTCTGCATTTCTATAGCAAAATCTTCTGCTCCACCACTCCTGAGCTCATCTTGTTTCAATTCTCTCAATTTCACAATCCCTCTTGGCTTCCTTCCATATACTATCTTGAATGGACTTTTCCCATTGCTCCTATTTATTGAATTTTTAAATGAAAATTCTGCCCGTGCCAGAATCTGATCCCATTGATGACCTTGTTCAGTGACTAAACTCCTTAACAAGTTTCCCAAACTCCTGTTCACCACTTTAGTCTGTCCATCTGTTTGAGGGTGATATGTTGAACTAAAGGATAAATTAGTTTCCAGTCTCTTCCATAGAGTCCTCCAAAAGTGTCCTACAATTTTAATGTCTATGTCTGAGACTATACTTCTGGGAAATCCATGTAATATCACAACTTCTCTAAAAAGAAAATTGGCCATGTGTGTAGCATCGTTTGTTTTCTGACATGGTATAAAATGTGCCATCTTGGAAAATATATCGACCACAACAAATATGGAATCACTTCCCTTCTGGGTTCTAGGTAATCCCAATACAAAATCCATACTAATTGCATTCCAAGGCCTTTTTGTAATAGGCAATGGATGATACAAACCAATGTTTTGTCTCTTTCCTTTTGCATGTTGAAAAATATTACATCGGTCTACAAATTTCTTCACATCTGCCCTCATACTTAGCCAATAGTACAAACTATTCAACTGTGCAAATGTTTTGTCATGAACGAAATGTTTGGCTAGACCTCCACAATGTTTTTGCTTCAACAAATTATCTCTCATTGAGCATCTTGGTATGCACAATTGACTTCCTTTAAAAAACAATCCATCATGGATTAAATATTCTGTCCATGAGTTGTTATCCCTCAACAAAGGATTTTCATATGCTTCATAAGCCTCTTTAAAATCTGGATCTTCCTGATACATTTCCTTAAGGTGCTCAAACCCTAAGGTCTTCACTTGAAATTCCTGTACAACCAAACTCCTCTTTCTCAAAGCATCTGCAACTTTATTAACACTTCCATAAATTTGTTTAATGACAAAAGTAAAATTCTGCATGAATTCTACCCACTTAGCATGCCTCTGAATCAACTTCTCTTGCCTAGTAATAAATTGTAAAGCTTGATTATCATTATACAAGACAAACTCTTTTGGATTAGATAGTGTCTCCATTTCTTCAAAGCTCGAATCATTGCATAAAACTATTTTTCATATGTAGAATATTTCTCCCTAGTGTTATTCAACTTCTCAATGAAATAAACAACTGGCCTATTATTTTGGCTCAACACTGCTCCAACGACTATTCCACTCGCATCACATCTTACYTGAAATGTCTTTCCAAAATCTAGTAAAACCATAATTGGTTGTTCTGTTATCTTATTTTTCAACACTCTGAAGCTTTTCTCATCCTCCTCTGTCCAATTAAAAGACTTATGTTTCTTTTTCACAGTATCCATTATGGTTGCACATATACCACTAAAATTTCTGATAAATTTTMTATAAAAACTTGCTAACCCATAAAAACTTCTCRCCTCAAATATGCTCCTTGGTGATGACCATTCTTTGATTTCTCTCACCTTCTCCGAGTCCATCTTCAATTCATTTGAAGAAATCACAAAACCCAAATATATCAGTTCTGTCTTCATAAAAGAACTTTTCTTCAAGTTTATTAACAACTTTTCTTGTTGCAACCTCCTCATCACTAATGTCAAGTGTTTTAAATTTTCCTCCTCTGTTTTACTGAAATCTAATATATCATCTAGATACACAAAGACAAATTTACCTATGAAGTCTTTCAGTACTTCATTCATCAACCTCATAAATGTGCTTGGAGAAATTTTCAATCCAAATGACATGACTAGCCATTCAAACAAACCTTCATTTGTCTTGAATGTTGTCTTCCATTCATCTCGGGCCTCTCTCATTCTTATATGATGATATCCACTTTTCAAGTCTATTTTTGAAAAATAGCTTGCTCCACTCAAACAATCCATCAAATCATCCATTCTGGGTCAAGGGAATCTATACCTAATGGTAATCTTGTTGATGGATCTGGAATCTGTACACATTTTCCATCCTCCATCCTTCTTTGGACTTAATACAGTTGGGACTGCACATGGGCTTAGACTTTCCCTGACTAAACCTTTATCCAACAACTCCTGAACTTGATTCTTAACCTCTTCATTCTCTCAAGGTGTCAACCTATACGCTGCTTTGTTTGGAAAAATGGCTCATGGAATCAAGTCAATATGGTGGCTAATACTCCTAATGGGCGGTAATGAGTGAGGTAACTCATCCACTACTATGTCAACAAAATTACCTAACAATTCCTGGATTTCTTCAGGTAAATCATCTATGTAAGTATTGGTAAGGATAACTCTTGGCTTCCTTACTACAACAAATTGATTTTCTTGATCTTTCTTGATCTTATTAAAGAGTTCCTTCCCACTCATGAGAAGTATTCTTGTGTTGGTTTCTTCCTTTTCTTTATTCTCTTCTACTGGCAACAACATGTGGGTTCTACCATTTTTCTCTAGAGTGTAAGTATTCTTTCTCCCATCATGAATGAAATTCCTATCAAACTGCCATGGTATCCCCAAAAAAACATGACAAACATCCATAGGAATTACATCACACAAAATCTCATCTTTATAACCTCCTATTTTAAATTCAACTTTGCATTGTTGACTCACCATTACTTGATGTCTTTTCTGCAACCATAATACTTTATACGAGCTTGGGTGCGTAGTTTTCTCTAGCTCCAATTTCTCACCATCTCTATGGATACTAGATTATCAGTTCTCCCACCATCTATAATCATCTTGCAAACTTTGTCCTTTGTTTTACTAGTCCCGAACAACCTCGTTCATTGAACTGATTCTTCCATTTCCTTCTCTGGCTTTAAAAGAACTTTCCTCATCATAAGATTCTATCCTCCTTCTGTTGCTTCTACTTCCACATTCTTCTGGGCTTCAGAAATGTGTGCTTCTCCTTCTTCTTTCTTCCTCTTGGGACATTCCCAAGACATGTGTCCTGTCTTTCCACAGGCATAAAATTTAACTTCACCTCCTCTACCTCGAGGAAAATAATTTCTCCCACCAAACTGTCTTTTTYAGGAAGTTCATCCTCTTTCAAAGTGACCATATGATTTATCAATATCATCCTTATCTTTCGGTGCCTTATCATAGAAAATTCCCTTACCTCTATTTAAGCTTCTGCCTCGGCTTCGCTGACTCTGGTTCTTGGCCAGCTTTTCTTCCGCCTTCAGTGCAATTTGATAAGMATCCTCCACTGTCCTTACGGTCATCATGCTGATCTCATCCTTGATTTCATACCTCAAGCCATTTATATATCTGTCAACTTTTTCATCATCTTTCTCCCTTTGTCTAGTCCTGATATTCAACCTATAGAATTMTTCTGTGTACTCSTTCATTGTCATACCCCTCTGTCTCAGGTTCTGCAACTTCCTGAACAAATTTATTTGATAATCCTTGGGTATGAATTTAGCCTTCAATTTGGCTACCATTCTGTGCCAATTCTTTATCTTCTATTTTCCTTTTCTCCTCCTCTCTGCCTGTAGTTCATCCCACCACAATGTTGCATGTCCCTATAATTTGGTGACAAAATGTCTCACCTTCTTCCCTTCGTCGACATCCTCATATTCAAAATACTTATCCATGGAACTTATCCAATCCAATAAATTTTCAGCATCCAAGTTCCCATCATATATTGGGACATCTATCTTTTCTCTAGATCCCAACTTCACAACAGCTTTCAATAAGCGCTCTTCGACCACATCTTCCCCTATAGCTTCTTCAACTTCTATTTCTTCACTCTCTACATCACTGACATCTCCAACGTGAAGTGTTCTCCTTTGCATTGCTTCCATTGCTTCTAATCTTGTGGGAAGCTCTCTCATTTCGCTTCCTACAACATGATTTTCCATAGGTGGTTCTATACGTATCCTTGGTGGCATTGTTTCAACTGTTTCTAACACACATAGTACAACTTTGATATTTTTTAGGCTCTGATACCACTTGGTGCAAACCCCCCTTCTCTCCAAATGGGTGCGTGACCTCCCAGTCTAGGATCTTAAACTCTTGAGCTGGATTAGCTCTTTCCGTCTTTACTTGTCCTCTAAAACAATTCACTTAGGCCCCTTCTTCCTTTAGCACAAATTGTATGATACCCGTGATCCCTTCTAAGCACTATTTCTGATTTTCTTAGGTTTCGGGCGCTAGCTCTTCCCCACTAGCCTCTCTCTGCATGTGGCCTCAGGCTATGACCTCACGTAAGTATGTGATTGTGGGCGCGGCTAAGAATGGTTTGAGACCAAACCGCCTTTCTCCCCACAATTCACCTCCAGCTGCCACGTATCCCTTTGCCAATACTTTTGTTCCAATTGCGGCCCAYTCTCAAATTTTAAAAGTCCGAGCATATTCTAGCCCCGCAATCCAGCTCGACCATCAATCTTCTGACCTCAGTGGTGTTTCATGATCAACGAATGAGATTTGTCCTCCTTTCTGAAATGATTTTATCCAAAGCTCGTGATCTACTAATGTGTGTCTCCCATAGATCGACGACTATGATTTACTTCAGAACTTCGGGTTTCGACCTTTTTGACAACAACTTCATCGCTTTCTCCTGAATTGCGAACCTAGAATTCTCCCTAGATAATAAATGATCCTTATCTCTCCTGTAACCAATGGTCGAGATCCACTTCGTGACTTCGTGCTTCATAAGTTTTCACCCCTCTTCACTTTAGATCTTTTGATTTTTAAATTCTGAAGGATCCTCACGACTAACTAGTGCATGACTTCTCTCAGATCTAATGGTCTGAAATGATTCAGCTCCTCCTGGGTGAATCTTAACCCTTTATCTTGTCCAACCTTCAAAAGTTCTTCTTTTGAGATATTTCTCCCGCTAAATCCTTTGTACTTGTTCTTCCTTTGAAATTTGAATTCCTCAAAGGGATTTATTTGACACTTAGTCAATTTCTGGTCTTGTGCACTCTGTACAACTGATCTCTGCATTGTCTTATGAGAAAAACTGAGTTATTTCTCCAAAGTTTTCTCCAAGTCAAAGACTTCACATACGCACTCCCTGCATTTAATATGCACACTCTGCATAAAAAAGTTTCACGCTATCTCTTCTGAACTTCGAGTCGAAAGACTCTCTCTAACACACACTCCTTGCATTCCTTATGCACTCCTTGCATAAACTTATAGAAGAGAAACAATTGAAACTGATTCAATTCTTCATAAATTCGTTCGTTCACTATGAACCTCATACATTCACAAAACTCATAACAACAGTAAAACTGTAAAAAAGTATCAACAYTGTACAATTGGATAAATTCTCCTCTGTTCTATTCATTCCAAAAAATCATGGTTACAACTGCTATCTCTTACCAACAATACAATGAAAAAAATCTTCTAAGGAGTCGACTCTCGAGCTCTTCTCCATCCTATCTAAGTTMTGCCACATCATGTTCTAGCGGTTACCTACTCAACTTAATTAAATGCAACCTAATGACTAATAAGGGCTAATATCCTACACCTATAATATTTTGCATTTGTGTAAGGATTTACAATAATCCGTCATTTCAAATGGTGGCCCGGTTTTACATACAACTAATTAATTAACGAGAAATTCAAAAAATCTCTCCACCGCTACCAAGCTGGTTAAGAGTCGGTTTGGCTCTTTTAATGTGTTGAGGTGTCGATTTCGCTTCCACTTTCTCTTTTCTTTATTTGATAGTGATGCTCCTGCATCAATAACCCTTAACCTAAAAAATATATAATGCAAAATTTGTAACCCCAATAGTTCCTACAACCCATAAACCCCCCTAAGGAATATAACGTTTAACATGTATAATTCCTAACCATTATAGCCACTTACCCTAAAAACACTAATAACTGCAATTCCCAAGCCATTTATCCCTTAGAAAATCTAACCTATAACATATAACACCAGACCCTTGACCCTCATAACCCCTAGTTATACCTAACCCCTATAACCCTTAACAAATAACCCATCTAAATCTTATGTTATAACTCCTAATACCTTAAAAATTTAACTTGTATCACTCATAACCTATAACACTTATATAAATCCCTTATGATCCCTAACCATCATCCCTTATAACCTCTAAACCATCTAATCCTTAACCTCAATGATAATCCCTAACCCATATAACCCATATAGTTCCTAAACCCCAACCTACATATAATTTATATTAATTTTAATTTATATAATTTATATTAATTATATTTATATTTATAATTTATATATTTATATTATATTTTGTTATAATTAATATAATATATATTATATTGTTTAATAAAAAATTATGAAATAACAAAACAAAACAAAATATATGAAACCAAACTCACGCCTAGCCTATAGTACTACGAGCAACAAAGTCGTGGGATATACCTTAGCTAGCCCACAATGCGAGCGTAAGAGGAGACGACCCTAGCGACAATGGATACACTAGAGGATACACTAGCTATCTGCCTACACTAGTGCGAGTGACATAGCTGGATACCCTAGCTATCCCACAATGCAAGCGAAAGAGGAGACCCAACTAGCGACAGAGGACACCAGCAATGCCTCCAAAATTGGTAATTTTCATGCTAGTAATGGTTGATGCTAGAAATTTTAGCCCTGATGAAGCTTTGATCTCCTACCTTATTTTTTGAAATCACTTTCCAACATCACCCCTTGACACACACCGATATTTATGGTTAGAGGTTTAAGTTTTGGGTGTATGGGGGAAATTTTGGCATGATGGAACTCAACCCTAAATATCTTAACTACTGATTATATAAGGTTGCATCTGAACTGTTTGATGAAACAGGTGAATGAAATTGTCTACATGAATGAGCAAAATATTATCATTGATTTGTTTGTATTACTGTGTTAAGGATTAGACCATGATTTGGAACCTTTATCCATTACCATCCTTTGGGGTATTCTTGGTATGTTGATACATGTTCAAGTAAGGGTGCACACTAATTAAAATTCTAATGCAAAACACTTACAATTTGTACCAAGCAACCAACCTATAGGAGGTACCTATTTTACTAATTCATTTGTTGCATATTGAAGGTTCTGTATTATTGGAGTTTATTCCAACCTCATACCCTATTGGTTTACCTATTGTTTGAGCTATAAGGAAAGCTACAAGTTAATGATCCCATGGGAATTGTTTTACCCATTTTCAACACTCCTTTTCAAAATTGGTCTATTTCATCTAAATATTGTGATAAAGAGACTAAAACCCAAGGGGAAGAATAATATCTTATCTAATAAATATTAACAATGAAGACCAAGGCCCTACAAGAATGGGTCCTTATGGGAGAAACCTTCACCAACAAGATCAATTATAGCTTCACAAACATACTCAATATGCCTGCTAGGATTCCTAAAATGGACAGACAAAGAAAAATATCAAATAGAGGAGAGGAGTTACCCCAAAATAACAAAGGAAGAAGGAGAGGAGTTACCCCAAAATGTATTCCTTCCAAGTGGTAGTTTTTACCCTTCAATGGATTGATCTTGTTAGTTTGTAGAATACTTGAGCATTTACAATCAATCTTTATGCACCAAATATAAACCAAGATAGAAGAGCTTCAAGAATTGACACTAGCGTCCATAAAAACAGAACCCTTATACATCCATATTCTCCAAGAAAGATATGTCAATTAAGCTCCAAGGAGTGGAAGCTCCAAAAATACAATGATGAATTGATACTTCTTATATAGAGTCTAACTCAACTCCCTTTACAATAGAATAATAATATCGCACGTGAAATCCTTAGATTTAGCCTAGGGAGGAGTGGAGAATTATTTTATCCAACTAACTAATATTTTTTGTAAAATAAATAGGTGGTCAAGCCACATGTACAATACTCCAATCAAAATAGGCCCAAGAGAGTGGGATGCCTTCATCAAAGAGGTAATAAGATGAGTCAAAGGTGCAACATGTAGCCTCCAAAATCCTCCAAGTGGATAGATCCACAACCAAATCCTCAAAGTAGACAATGAAAACCTCTTGGTTATCCTCCAAGGTGGACACGTAGCTCCCCAAAGTGAAAAATACCAACAAGTAATGAGTAGAAGCTCTCAAGAGTGGACAAATCCCCTAAATTAAGCTCCAATGGTCATGTGTGAGGTATCCAATGTGTAACCTCCTTCTCAAATCATCTCAATCATATACTTAAGTCAACGAAAGTCCAAGAAGGTCCATGTGTGCTAAATATAATCCCCAATGGATACATAATGCATCCTCCAAGGAGGTCATCCATAAAACTATGTGACACATGCCTCCAAATGCAAAAACAAGTTGACCACTCCAATATTTGTGATGTGGCATGACATGAGAGGTCCATGTGGATGAAGAATATCCCCAAACTGGTTATGTCATTCTGACCAATGCCTTGAGAATTGTAAGATTGCATCGAGAGTTGTAAACGAACTCAGGAGTTGTGAAAATTACAAATGTCATAATGAATCCCATGCAATTTCCACTTAGCCACAATGTCCATTCACCATTATTTCGACCAATATGTAATCATGGCCTTTGAATAAGGGATTTTTCCATTTGTCCTTTTTGGATGGAGTGAGTCAAGGTAATTAAAAAAATTGTCCTTTTTTGGATGGAGTGAGTCAAGGTAATGGACAAAAACAATAATGGACAACAACAACAACATCACTAATCCCATTGTCAATAACTCGCACCCATGCCTTAGCCTTTACAATTTTGTAGCCATCGATTGGTTACAAATCAATAACAACTCTCGTATTTGTTACTTAACAATGTACTTTACTCTCAATTGCTTGCTCCTTTTTGACATGTATGGGCCACCTTTACCTTTCTACCATTTCTTCTTCTTGGGTTGAGGAATCACATCCTCCACCTTAGCCACCTCGGTTCCCTCTTCCCTAGTCGTGACCTCCATTGGTATTATCAGTGTTATTAGGGTCCACTTAAGTGTTCAACATAGGCATTATAGTCTAGTATTGGCATATTCATGTATTTGAAATAATATTCATATTTCCGATGAAGGTAGTCTTTTTAGTGAGTTAAAGTTCCACCTTTCTTGTTCATTTTTTTCAGAAATATCATGATTTGGGTTGTCTTATAATTGTCCAAAAAATCGTAGGGTAAAGTTACATGAGAAAATTCCCAACATAGAAGTGAAATCCTAATTTTTTGCATAGTTACTATCGATTTTGGTCAAATTTTCACCGGAAAAAATAGATGATATGAGTGCCCCTTATCCCACTCTAACCATTTAAAGTCTAAAGCTCAAAAATATGGAAAAAACTAGACATGAAGAGTCATAGAGCATGAATTTGTAAGAAACTAAAAATATCTCAAAATGCTTTGTCTTTCTTGGGGTTGATGTCATTTGACTCCAAACATACCCCTATAATGCCCAAATGGTATACCAATAGTAATAGAGAATAATACAATTGTGAAATAGTAACACTATGGTAATCATTATGAGCTTACTGCGATACTAATAGGATACGAGTAATGAACTAGTGTTACATATTGATTGACTAACTATTTTTGTCATTAATGGTGTTATGGGATGTACAAAGAAATAGGTATTTGTTAGATATATCTTCATTGAGTGAGGGAAGTTCAGGTAGAATAGAGGAAAGCGAGACATCTAGTAGGTCTAATAGGCAGAGATCAACTAGAGGTGAGAAGATCAAAAGAAAATTCCATAGACACATGGAATTTTTTCTTACGAAAGGGGGATCATGTTCTTATGATCATGAGAGCATAAAAGACATCGAGGTTCCCTTGAGGTACAAACATATTGTGAAACAATGGTTACCCAAGGATCTTCCTGAAATAAACACTGATTTTTGTGTAAATGAAAGGATATAATGGATTGCTCCATTGTCATTACATGGTTTGAGACTATTTTCCATGGATGGCATAAAGGTCTGTTACAATGGATTAACTGAATTGATGGAGTACATCGGACCCTATTATATCTACAAAGATTGGTATGCGAAGATATGGCTTGGCTGCAAATTATATACAACTAAAAGACAATGATCAAAATAAAGGAGCAATTATCTATATTGATGGAAGACCAAAAACAACAAGGAATATTGCAGGGTTTATAAACAGTMCACGACCCACGACCACAAATAAACGACCCAATTGCGAATTTGAGGGGCGTGAAGTAAACTGTGTATTCGTATGTGCAATAAATCAATAGCTACATGGGAAGAGTTATTGATTGATTACAATTTGAATCGAATAGATACAGATGTTGCTATTATGGGGGTGATACATATACTAAKTTACCCAACTTGTAAGCAATGACTCTCATATTTTATGATTTTCATTATGTTCTTTACGATGTTAATCCATTTGGAGAGCTTCGGTCTGTCTAGTACTCAGTGTGTCCTATTTTTGTTATCAACATTTGAATTTCTCATAAATTTGAATTTATTTCTCATGATAATGATCACGGTTCTAATTTTACTGTAATGTGGCAGGATGATCATGGTAAATCAAAAAAGGCCTCAGAACAGATAAATGAACAACAATTTTTGAATTACATTTAATGTGCATTTTATTTCCGTGGCGATCAATTATTTTATTTGTTTACATAACTGAATTATCATATATTTATCGAATATGTAGTCAGCGAGACATGACGTTGATGATGATTCTCTCGTCGAAATGGATTTGTATGAATCCCCCAACCCTATGGTTTTAATTAGAAAAAAGATCAATAAAGGAAACAAGGAACTAGCTCACTTGTTAGATATTCTAGATCAAACTTCTGAGGTGTAATGACCCTTTTCTTATTACTATGAATAATTTCATAAATAAACCTAAACATTGGCTAAATTATAATTAATTATTATATAACCT
>JASDQU010245788.1:0-16685 GCA_032191745.1 Picea mariana | reverse complement strand
ATCAGTACAGATTGGTAAAGAATTGGTAATGTATTTCGGCCATCAGATGCTCTTCTGACCTCACACATTAGGGGGCATCTGTTATAACCCTAAAATGCACTATACAGGTTTACCTGGCATCAGGCCAACTCATGCCTCTTCCTAGCCAAAACCATGCTGAGCAAATCCTCAAAAATCCACTTAAAACAAGCAACCCGCGCCCTAACTGCTCACTGGGTGCGGGCATCCGCTTGCTGTCCTTATACTGCACGCGGGTACCCGCAGGCTAACCCAAAACAGCCCGCGGGTACCTAACAAAGAAAAAAATCAGGAAAGTTTCCGCTGGGACACAAGGCTTTTTGTCAGTTAACTGGAACTCCGAGCCATGCATGGCCGAGAGTTCGCCAAAAACCCTAGCTCCTTCTAGCCCATAAAAGGAGGGGTAGGGGTACTATTCAAAGGAGGAAAAAATTATTGCAAAGAAACTCTGCCAAATTGCCAAGCCAGCATTGTCCCAACCCTTTAGCCTTGCCTCAAGCTTTAGGAGAAACTCAAGAAGCAGCAGTTGGAGGACAAAGAAGAAGAGGAAGAGCCCGGGATCAGGATCGTGGAACGGTGACCGGCCTCAGAAATCATTGTAAGTTGGTTCATATTGAAGCTAATAAAAAGATACTTTTCCCGTCCTGCATACATGAGTCTCATCTATGTTATTTGATTTGTGTTTTATCTCTAACCCTAGAATAGATCAGTAGCATGCATGCATAGTCTTGTCTTGATTGCAGGAAAGCTTTGGGAAGGAGCAGCAGCAGCAAGAGGATAAGAAGCTCAATGGAGGATCTACTTCAGCCGTCCGGAAAAAGGTTGGTTTATTCTTCTCTTGTATGCATGTGAAGAAAGGGGTTTTAGATTCGGGTAGAAGGTTAAAAGTTAAGTCTTGAGGGTCATGATCTGTGTATAAGCTTAGAGCCCTAGCTTATTAGTCCGTAGGGTAAAATACCCAACAACAGTAAAGACCTGAAGTAATCCTCGATCATCAGATCCAGAGAACACATGGAACTAATCTGTGGACTCCGAGTAAAGACCCAAAGTAATCCTTGATCATAATATCAAGTTGACACGCGTAAGTGGATTATAGACTTCGAATAAAATCCATTGGGAAAAAGGATGAAGTTTGAGATTTGAGATCTCAGAAGTCTAGAGAACCGAAGGAGATCTCGACTGTTGATCGAGAAGAGGGCCACATGATCGTTGATATAGTTGAAAGGTCAAACACCTAAAGTAGAAGTAGGGTCGTTGATTTAGGAGGACAGTTGTCCGTAGATCATCAACTGTAGAAGATTGATGTATAGAGGAAAGAAGGGTTTGAGATTTGAAAAGTTCAAAGTCTAGAATCATGAAGGAGATCACATCCATTGATTTAGGAGGGGCATATTTGGTCCATGTATTTGAAAAGGGAATATCTGAACTGTCATTTCAGACAGTACTGTCAATATCAGGAGATTAATGGTCCTGCAGCATTAAGGGGATTGGAGATGCGTGAACTTTAAAAAGTTGGTGGTGGGCCACAATCCAAACCTCGGTTTTGGAGAAAGGACATGTGGAGGCTCGAGGAGAATTGCGGGCCAAAAAGTAGTTTGGTTTCAAACCGCCTTTGGCCGCACCCACAATTGTGTGTTTGTGTGAGGTCATCACCCAAGGTCACATCCAAGGAGGGGCCAAGAGAAAAGGGGCTAACGCCAACTCTGAGACTTCAATGATGAATGAAGGAGAAGGTTGTGGGTATCATAAGACCTGCACCAGAAGTCGGAAGGGCCTATGTTTGATTAAGAGGTGAGACTATCAAGGTCTCTAAGTCTTGTTTGACTTAGATAAATGTAGAACCTTGATCGGAGGGTTGGCCTGAGTCCTGGACTTCCAAAATTAGGAATCATAGAGGGTATCAGATCATGGTTACACCACTTGGTCTGCTTGGGCTCATGGACAAGTCGCTTAAAAAATCTATTTGGAGTAATTTTAAAAGAGTGACACTCTACCTTACCTCTTTCTTAAAAATTCTTGTTAAAAATGTTATTAAATAAAGGAATGAAACTTTCTACTGTGTGTGTTCATTTAATAAATTGAACCGTGTATTGTTCATGAAATAATAGACTTTTAGCTAACAATAAGTGTTTTTGGTCAACACTCGAGAAGTCAGTAAATCACGGGAAGACTTCAATACTAAAGTATGGTGATGTGTCATGAAGTGGGGGATGACTCCCATAATAGAGACAAAGAATCTGATGAAAGGAGGGTAGTGGAAACCCCTCCAGATCTGGTTGAAACTGTAAGGAGATTCAAGGCCGAATTACAGAGTTGCAAGGCTGACAACAAGAGATTTATAAATGAGAAAGAAAAAGAAACATAAATTAATGCAGTCTTGTTTTATATCTTGTCCGACATATAGAGGCAACTACATCATGAACCCACAACCAGTCATGTGTACCGACAGCATAAGAAGAGAAGTCAAAGTCCACCTAATATCTAAAAACATGACTCCATAAGTGACCGCACTGGGATAAGCTCCTCGAAGAAGGCCCAACCTGGAGGTAGGGGACACTCATCGGTAGAGTCCTCCTGAAAGGAAGTTGGAAAATCCAAAGGATCTTCTAGTAGCAGAGAAAGATCACATTCTCAAAGGAAAGGAAAGAAGCAGAAGCATTGCAAAAATCATGATCCTGAAGAATTCAAGAAAGACAAACCACCGTCTTTCGATGGAAAGATTAGGAAGGGAGAAGAGGCTGAAGTTTGGCTGCTTGGTTTAAAGAAGTATTTCAGAGTCCATGACTACTATGAAAACTTTAAGGCTCGAATAACCATCTTTAACCTGAATGGAAAGGCTTCCATTTGGTGGGAAGACCTTAGGAATGTGAAAAGATTCCATTAGGAGGACTTGTCATGGAAACAGTTTGAGAAATACTTCAGAAAACAGTATCTGTCAGAGAAATACATGGATGGGAAGACTAAGGAATTATATGAACTCAAGTCGGGGAATCTCATCATAAATGAATTTGTCAATAAATTCCTTGAACTACTGATGTATGTACTCTACATAAAATATGAAGAAGTAAAAATGCAGCGGTTCGTTAGTGGGTTACCTCAGACCTACCAGGATAGGATTGAGTTCGACGAACCAAAGACCTTATAAGAAACTATCCGAAAGGTGAGGTATTGTTATGAATAGTTTGGGAGTAAGACAAGACCTCACAAGGATTGGAAGAAGAGGAGTAGTTTGGGATTCCAAAAGAAGGGGTTTAAATCCTCAATATTTAAGAACTATGGAAAATATTCTAGAAGGAGCCTTCCTACTAGAAGTGTATATCAGAAAAATTTCTCCTCTCAAAGTGGAAATAAACCTTTTAAGACAGTCTCATAAAAGACCGATAGCCTAAAGAAGGAACCCTTAAAATGCTGGGGTTGTGGAGAATATCATCGATTGAGGGACTACCCACACAGACAACAGAATAGTAAGAGAGTCTACAATATCCAAGAAGCTACCACCGTCAATTATGTGGTTAGGAGCATGCCACAAATCTATGAATACTTGGACAATAATCAAGCCGACCACCAAGCTTCAGTAGTGGAGCTGGAGTGTATGATCGCCAACCATCTAGCTTCTATTTTAATTGACCCAGGTTCTAATTTGAGTTATGTGGCCCCTCAGACTATTGATAAGTGTAAATTACAACCAGTTAGACATGTTAAACCATGTTTAGTGTGATTATCCACTGGGACTAAAAGAAAGGTGGCAGAGGTCATACCATCCTATCAATTCATCATGGGTAGATTTCCCACCTGAGCGACCCTTAACATACTTCCCCTAGGATCTTATGACTTGTTGATTGGTATGGATTAGTTGGCTGCTTATAAAACTAAATTGGATTATTATCATAAAACTTTAGAATTTGTAAATGAAGAAGGGAGAAAAACGATCCTCCAAGGGATTTAGAAGCCTGTCTTAGTGAGACAAATATCATAACTTCAAATGAAAAATTATTGCAGAAAGGGGTGTTCCTTATATGCCATACAGGTACTAGAATATGTTGAGAATGACAAACCAAAACTAGGGGACCACCCCATATTAAGATAATACAAGGGCGTTTTCCCAAAAGAGGTACCAGGTCTACCTCCGAGAAGGGATATCAACTTCTCGATAGAACTTACACTGGGAGCGGTACCAACATATAGAATGGCATATAGAATGAGCACGCCAGGGATAGTTGATCTCAAGCTACAACTAAAGGAGATTATGGACAAAGGCTACATCTGACCCAGTGTATCTCCATGGGGAGTGACCGTCTTGTTTGTGAAAAATAAAGATGGCACACTCTGACTGTGCATTGATTACAAACAACTCAATAAGACAACCATAAAGAACAAGTACCCCTTACCAATAATCAATGACCTATTCGACCAATTGGGAGGTGCTTCCATCTTCTTGAAGATCGACGTAAGGTCTGGATACCACCAAGTCTGAATTAAGGATGAAGACATCCACAAAACAACCTTCATGATGAGGTATGGTCACTATGAATTCATGGTGGTGCCATTTGGGTTAACCAATGCCCCCACCACTTTTATGTGCTTGATGAATAATGTACTCAACAAATTTCTGGAAAAATTTGTATTGGTTTTCATTGATGATATCCTAATATAATCCAAGAAAAGGGAGGAGCACAAAGAACATCTTAGACTCATACTTCAAGTACTAAGAGAGAATCATCTATATGCTAAGTTTAGCAAGTAAGATTTCTTTCAGAAGCAAGTCCATTACTTAGGCCATGTCATATCTAAGGAAGGGGTGGCAGTAGACCACAAAAAGTGTAGATCTATTATGGAATAGTCTACCCCAAAGGATGTATATGATATTAGTTCCTTCATGGGCTTAGCAGGATACTATAGAAGGTTCATAAAAGGGTTTTCAAAGATTGGTTGTCCAATCACTACCCTTCAGAAAAAGGGGATTAAATTCATTTGGACATCAAAAAGTGAAGAAATATTTCAGGAACTGAAATACCTCCTGACCCATGCACCCGTTCTAAAGATTGCAGACCTGGATAATGATTTCCTCGTGTGTATAGATGCCTACAAGGAAGGACTAAGAGGATTCCTTATGCAAGAGGTACGTGTAATTTGATACGCATCCAAGAAATTAAATGAGAATGAGATCAATTATGTGAGCCATGACCTAGAGTTGGCTTCCATAGTACATTCTTTAAAAATGTGGAGGCACTATGTCCTGGGTAGGAAATTTGTGCGTATGATAGACCATTATGGATTGAGACACCTGTTTGATAAACCAAAACTCAATGCCAGGAAATATAGGTGGATGGCTCTCCTTAGTGAGTTTGATTTCAAAATCAAACACATCAAAGGAAAGGAAAATAGGGTGGTCGATGCCCTTTGCAGAAGTATAAAAACAATTCATCTGGTAGCAGTAAGAACCCATGAAAAGGATGTCAGGGAAAGATTCAGGAATGCACAAGAAACATATGCATTCTTCAATACTATGACCTCATACCTATTGCAATATCCTACAGGGATAAAATATGAAGGCTACAAGATTCTTGAAGAAGGCCTATTGACTTGCATAAACAGATTGTATGTTCCAAACTGTGACGACTTGAAGAGGTTCATAATGGATGAACTACATAAGAGACCATATACCAGTCAACCAGTATATCAGAAAATGATCATAGCCACTAGGAAACAATTCTATTGGCATGGATTGAAGAAATACATAGCTAGCTATTTAGCTAAGTGCCTAGAATAACAGAAAAATAAGGCAGATTACCAACATCCAACAGGGTTGTTACAACCTCTACTGATCCCATAATGGAAATGGGAAACCATCTCCATGGACTTCATCACCAAATTACCAAAGTTGACCAAGCAAAATGATGTCATCATGGTTGTGGTGGATAAACTGAGTAAGTCTGCTCATTTCGTTCTTGTCAAATAAACTTGCAAGGCCATAGATATTGCCAACATCTTCATGAAGGAGATATTTAGACTACATGGCATGCCCAAGGAAATTGTCTCTGACCGAGATACCAAATTCACTTCAAGATTTTGGAAATCCCTAATGGATGGTTTTGAGACAAAATTGTTGTTCAACACGACTTATCATCCTCGAATTGATGGACATATAGAAAGAGTGAACCAAATGGTAGAAGACATGCTAAGGATGCATGTAATGCATCAGACTAAGAAGTGGGAAGACTACCTACCATTGGTAGAGATTTCCTACAACAACGGTTATCAGGAATCCTTGAAGATGAGCCCTTTTGAAGCCCTCTATGGTAGACAATGCATATTGTGCCAAATTGGGATATTGTGCCAAATTTATTTCAGCATGTTAGGTCCGATTGTAATTCTTTCAATTGGGAAATGGAGGATTCCATGAGACAAGTATATCTGATTTTGTTTACTCCTATACATACATGTCATGTTGACAGATAGAACTTTGAGGATAATGTTCCTTTAAGGGGGAGGGAATTGTAACACCCTATTTCCCCCATTTTGTAAATATAACTATATTGGCCAAGGAACTATGGCAAACCTAAAAGTGTGAATGTTTGATTTAATGGACCTTTGTACAAAAGGTCAATGAATGTAAATTCTGTTATTTTAATAGAAAATGGTTGTGTGATGCATGACTGTTGAGAGAGGGGATGTGATAAGATAAAACCATGAATTCTATGAAAGGTGGTGAAGGGGACCCAGAATGGTTGCGTTAACCTCCACCAAACTAATACCGTGCTGGAATTAATTCCTCAGATTAGAACAACCCTCTAACCCAATAATTAATTACAGTCGGGATGGTAGGCAGGAATACCTCCTAAAGAGTTAATGAGGGGATGGGGAAGACTACCCATCCATAAAGCTTCTAGACCTAACCACAGACAGGGAATTCGAGCCACACACAACCTTGCTGAGGAAGGAAAGAAAGGAAGTGTTGTGGGCAGAGGAAGACCTATGGGGAAAAACAATGCAGAGATGAGAGCGGAAACTCTCAGGTTCAAGGAAGGAATGAAAGAGGAACAATGAGTTTTGATCACAAAAAACAGAGATTGAGCCAGTAGAAGGAGAGTAACCTTCATCCTTATCTATTTTTGTATTGGGAGAAGGAGAGTAACCTTCGTCCCTAACTTTTGTTGAGCTAGTAAGAGATTGAATCTCAAAGCATCATGGATTAAGATCAGGGGTGGCCAATGATAAATCCATTGGGAGTGATTGAGCCTATGGTTGGGTGGAAATGAGCACCCCTTTCAACAGTCACATCACACTCTATTGTTATGATAAGTGTTTTCTTGCCTTATGTTTTGAATTGTAAATAATGGATGCATGGGAGTATTTACATGTCTATAAAGAGTTCTTTCTATGTATTAAATGACTAAGTTATGAGTATGTGTTCATTCCCTTGAGAACCTATATTTTTTCTTGAATTTCCATACGTCCTAGTTTAATCACTCAAAGGCGCTTTCCCCAGGAATTTACATCACCGATCTAGAATTGGAGAAAGCCTCTGGGCATGGCTACCATTTTGGTAACCTCACAAGTTACTTTTTCTTGATTCAGAGCTTAAATCTATGCGAGATGGGAAGGTGTTCCCTTCAGACCAGTAGTCTAGGAGACTCTGAACTTGTGCCTATTCCCTTAACCAAAATCCCAACTAACAATGAGGATTATAGCCCATGAGTTATATGAAGATCCATGTGACTTGGTCCTAGGAACCTTGGATCTCGAGTCTCCGAGATGTCAAATTGCGCAATAGTCAAGTTGAACCCCTCAATTTCTATGAATCATTGATCTATGAACGAAGATCGAAGGTGGGGAATCATTGCAGAGCAAGAAGGTGAAAATAATGGATGCATTAGTTTGTGGCCCACAATTCAGTCTTATCATTGATCTCGATGGGCTAGAAGATCAATGATCCCGTTGAGACTAGAATCGAGCGAGAACTTTCCATATTGTGTAGGTCGAACTCTCTAGTAAAGAGTACGCATGTTAGGGATAGCAATTTCTGTGAACCGTCGATCGTCGTTGACCTTCGATATGGGTTTGATGTGATCCATGAAACGTGAGGAGTGCGTGGGATGGTGAAATCTTCAAGGATATCAAGATCAAAAGAGATAGCATTTTCAGAAGTGCAGACGAAATCCAGGAGACAGGCCCAAAGGAGGAGCAAAGGTTGAATCCTTCGAGAACTTAGAAAATATTCTAAGTCCGTGTAAGTCAGAAACTCAGGAGGAGGAGTGACAGTGGTCGTTGGATCACAATGTCAATGATCAAAAGTTATCCTATCTAAGCAAGGTGCATGAACCTTAACACTTGGCACATGCAGGAGAGGGGAACTTACCAAAGTTCTGAAGTCCCGAAGTAATTTGAGGCCGTCCATCACCAGGAGGTGAATCTAGACCGCCAGATACAGAGGGATACATGGTGATGGATCATGGACTCTGGAGGAATATGTTAGAGGGTTTTCATTTGAAAGTTGAGATTCCTAAACCCCAAAGACTTGAAGTGAATATGGACCACCAGATCTAGAGGGACCCATGGTGACAGATCGTGAAATCTGGGGAAATATGTATGAGAGTTTTCAGTTGAGATCTGAAACTCTCGAAGTTTGGAGAACCAAAAATCCAAAGTAGATATCAGTCGTCAGATAGTCTGAAGTAAATCTCTAGCATTGGATCATTCGAAGTAAATCTGGATCATCAGATTAAGAAGGGATGTGGCGTGAATCTATGGACTCTGGATAAAGTCCCGAAGTAATTCATAGCCGTCAGATTAAGAGGGGACGTGGCATGAATCTATGGACTCCGGATAAAGTCCCAAAGTAATTCATAGTCGTTATATTAAAAAGGCACGTGGCGTGAATTTGTGGACTCTGGATAAAGTCCCAAAGTAATTCATAGCCGTCAGATTAAGAAGGGACGTGGTGTGAATATGTGGACTTCGGATAAATTCTCGAATTAATTCATAGCCATAAGTTTAAGAAGGCATGTGGAATGAATCTGTGGACTCTGGATAAAGTCCCAAAGTAATTCATAGCTGTCAGATTAAGAAGGGATGTCGCGTGAATCTGTGGACTCCAGGTAAAGACCCGAAGCAATTTTTGATTGTCAGATCCAGAGGATAGGTGGCACCAATATGTGGACTCTGAGTAAAGACCTGAAATAATACTTGATCATCAGATCAAGTGGACACATGTCAGTGGATTACAGCCTTCGGATAAAATCCATTGGGAAAAAGGGTGAAGTTTGATATTTGAGATCTTAGAAGTCCAGACACCCGAAGGAGATCTCGACCGTTGATCGAGAAGGGGGCTATAGGACCATTGATCTAGTTGAAAGGTTAAACACCCGAAGTAGAAGCAGGGTTGTTGATTTAGGAGGACAGGTGTCCGCAGATCATCAACTATGGAATATTGATGTATGGAGGAAAGCAGGGTTTGAGATTTGAAAAGTCTGAAGTCTGGAATGATGAAGGAGATCACATCCGTTGATTTAGGAGTGTCAAATCTAGTCTATGCATTTGAAAAGGGCAGATCTAAACCTTCATTTTATAAAATATCGTAAAGATCAGGAGATCAAAGGTCCTATATCATTGTGGAGATTGGAGGTGCACGGAATTTAAAAATTTGAGGGCGGGCCTCAATCAAAACCCCGGTTTTGGAGAAAGGACACATGGAGGCTTGAGGAGAATTGCGGGATGAAAAGTAGTTTGGTTTCAAACTGCCTTTGGTCACACCCACAATTATGTTTTTGCGAGATTTTATTTCCCAAGGTCACATCCGAGGAGGGGCCAAGAGAAGAGGGGATAACACCAACTCCAAGACTTCGTTGAAGTGAGAAGGAGAAGGTCGCGGGTATCATAAGACCTGTACCAGAAGCTCGAAGGGCCTGTGTTTGATTAAGAGGTGAGACTATCAAGGTCTTTAAGTATTGTTTGACTTAGAGAATCAGAGAACCTTGACTGGAGGGTTGGGCTGAGTCCTAGACTTCCGAAATTAGGAATCATGGAGGGAAAGGATCTATTCCTGTAAGGAGGAAAAATTGATTTTTATTTTCACCCCATCATGGGTATGTTATAATTGGGCAGGTTGCATTCATGACTGATGAATCACTAGTGGAGCATATTTCTACTTGGGTGAGTGTTTAGTATCATGGATAAGCAAGAAACAATCATCTGTGTTCTTATCTACATTTGAGGCAAATTATATTGCAGTAGCAGGATGTTGTACACAGGTCTTATGGATGAAAAAAACTCTGAAAGATATACAGGTTGAGTATGATGAGCCCATTCCAATATATTTTGATAATACAAGCACCATTAGTATTTCAAAGAAGCCTATGATGCACTCCAAGAAGAATCACATTCCAATAAAGTATCACTTTCTACGAGAACAGGTTGCAGACAAGAATATCAGAGTTGAATATGTGGGCACAAAAGAATAAGTGGCATACATATTTACGAAACCGCTTTGAAGGGAAGCCTTTGAGTATCTTCGCTAGAGACTCAGAGTAATTTATACTCCAAAATGAATGCTTTTTAATGCTTATCTTATATGTCTTATATTTACATGAGGAAGCACCATAAATAGGACAGTTCAAGTTGGGAGATCAGTTTCAAGAAGATTTCAATCAGGGGGAGTATCCCCAAGGGAAGTTCAGTTAGGGGGAGAAAAACCAGATGGTGTTACACATTATTTTGGTCACTCAAGTGATCCATCGACAACATGTGTTGATGTTCCCATGAAAATATAAAAAGCGTCTTTCTCCATGAGGAAAGTGATTGGCTTTCTCTTCTCAAAAACCCTATTAAGAAAGGTCGTCACACCATGCAAAATGCATGGGGTGCGGCGATGCCTAATTGTCGCATCCTACTCTAGAGTTGGACTATGATGTCTCCACAAGATACACTATACCTAGGGTGCGACGATGTCAAAATATAAGGAAAATTCAAACTTCACGAAAGTTCTAGAAGGGGATCTACTAGAATATGAGGTGGCCTCCAAATGGTTTGGATCTTACTCGCTTCTCTATTTTGGTGGGATCATATTAATCTCCTCACCCATATCTCTTTCAAACTATATAAAGAGGGACCTCTCATGGAAAAGGCTAAGGTTGAATAGGCTAAGAATTGTATGGAGATTTCTGCATTAGATCATGCTCGAGAGCCTCATTTCAGTTCATCAAGTCATTGTGGATCTTCTTCATTCAAGGTTGGAGAAAAGGTGTGTGTGTTGGAGAAAAGGGCCATCGAAAGGGGGCCTTGCGACATCAAGGCTTTGGTTGTAATCTCCACTTTCATTCTAATATGATACAACAATATGTTTCTTTCCCATAAAACTAGTCTTGTTTTATTGTATGATTCCTTGATCACATACATAGGGTCTTGTTGAGTATATTGTGTTGCTTTCACTTTGGTTGGCTTGTGTTTCCTTGAAGTTTCAATATCAAAGGAGCATCAGAGTGAAGCTAGGATGGAAATGACAAGAGGAAACGACATTTAAACGGTATGTTTTCTATCTCTTGTTAACTAGTAAACTCAATAATTATAACTCAGGGAAAGTATCGTGTTCTATTACATTTTGTTCTAGTTTCCAGTGGGATCTAGGGAGGTTTGTTTATGTCCGCATTTACTGATTAATCCTATAAAAAAACTAGTGACCATATTGGGGATACAAATTCCTTTTGGTTTTTTGCTTCCCATTTTCTTGTAGTTTGCCTTCTTCTGATTAAATTCATTTTCTGAGTCTGTAGGTGATCCATCTGGACTCCTTGGGTTTGCAAGTTCAGTAAGAGTTTTCCTTTCTTCCAATTTTTCCTTAGTTACAGAGATTGTTGCACTGTAACATTTATAAATTTTGTGATGAATTTCAGACGTCGCACCCTGCTTGTGCAATCTAGTGCAGCAACATCGCACTGTTTCTTATTGGTAGCCTGCGACCACCTTTGCTCGTCGCACTGTGTCCCATAGCCAGCCTATGACGATTCCTGTAGGATTTTTTGGAGTGATTCAAATTGTCTTTTTTCACCCAGTTTTTCCTCAATTTCCTGGTATGGACTGTTGATACCAGTGTTTGATTGATTTGTGAGTTTAAAGCTTTCCTTTGATTGGTTTTCAGGGATTGAAAGTCTTTCTTTGTAATTTTTCAAGTTTTTTAGTTTGATCTTTGTCACAAGGATATAATCTCGGGATCTTTGATCTGAGTGCTTGTTTGACAAAGGGTCTTTGATTCATTTGAGGTTTTGGATTGATTTTACTTTTGATATTGATTTTTGATTAAGAGACATTTTTTTTTGCAATTAAGAAAAGGCTCTCTTGTCTTTTTAATTTTTTGTCTACATTACAAGTTTGATTTTGGAATTGTGTTGAGAATGTCTTGATTTTCTTGGATTACACTTTCCTTTCATTTTTACATCTCTAATTTGATTCGGGAAAGGAAGAACTGAATTCATTTATTCTTTTTAGTAATCTTTGATAAGTAAATTATTGCATTCAAAATACTTATTAGGAGAAAGTTGGAAAAATTTTATAGTCTTTGATTAATTTAAATTGTGTTCATTCAAGAAATGAGAAATTAGATTTTGTAGCATTTTCACTTCAAGAAAAATACCTTATCCCTACTGTAATTAGAGTTCATTGAATTGAAAGATTGCATATTCATCTCTTCTTTCATTTTATTGGGTCAAATTCACAACATCATCATTTTCATCTCCATCTCCCTTTTGAGTAAACAACATCTTTTAAAACACAACGCAATTTAAAATTTATTAGTAACTTTTATTTTATAGAAATTCTCTTCACCAACATTAGCTAGGATAGAGATTTGGAATAGGTTGTAAGGCACACTCTCCAAAGCATCAAAACACACAGTAGTATCTTATGACAGGGAGAGTTCAAATCCAATTCCTACATTTTGTCTTGGGAAGCCCTTCTCACACAAGGGTCAAACCTGAGGTCACATTAAGACTGGAAGAGTTACTCACCCTGGTTTGTTGGTATTGGTGCAAAGATTATGCATATTATTGGGGGTCACTTGAGGGCATACCCATGATTATGTGTGGGAGCCTTTAGAGTTGATTTTGGGCTAGATACCCTGCCTTTGCACGTGGATCGTACTGTCGACTGTTTGCCCGGGCATCATTGTTGCAGTTGGTAACTTTAGTGGCCTATGTCTTTAGGGACTTTACATGAGGTGACTGTGGAGGGGAAAGTATTCATGGTACCTAGAATCAACGTTGGCCAAACTCACTTGGGCTCCTTGGAGGGTATACCCATGATTATGTCTGGGAGATTGCACAAGGGTGTAATTCCATTAAGCAAGTCATCAATGTAACTTTTCCACCCGCTTTATCCTAGCCCCTTCTTGTCTTGACTTCGCGATGTTGGATTTCATAACCAACTAGTGACTTTGAAATAAGAAGGTTTGTTTGCTTGGTTTAATTTCTAGATTTTATTAGTGAGTGTTGTTTGTTTCTTTAATTGGTCGTAGACTTTTTTTCGTTCTTTATTTGGTTCTTCCAACATCGACTTTCCTCATTCACGTAGGATGTAAGGACTTCCTTTGGAAGATCCAAAAGGTTACCTTCCTTTTCTTCTGACATCACCAGAGGGATCTCCTGAGGGAGTAGTCAATAACTAAGTAGCCTCACAGATTGGAAATTCATACTCTTTAGAGGGATTATGAATTGTTTTAGATTCTTTAGAGGCATTCAGACTTCCCATAAATCCTTTATTGAGTATTAGACATGACACACATTTTCTCCAGATGAAATCATGAGAAGAAATCATTGTTTTTGACAACACTAAAGTACGTACTGGACCTAACGAAATATCTGGAGTAGATGATCCACTTTTTCAAATTGAATCTTTTAGAACCCCGACACACACTGCTGAAACTTTTAATCCTAGCTATGCCTCTATGTCGGTGCACGATCTTTATGGAAACCTAGGAGTGAGTCCTGATCAGCCTATGGAATCACAAATTCTTGAGGTGTCTGTTACCTATACGGTACCTTTAGACCATTTTACTAGCATGACCAGTAATGTCACCGCAGTTTCAGACCAATTGTTTGTCGGTTCTCACTCAATTCGTCCTCTTTAGATGGCCCATTCTACTATGGTCCCACATGCTATGACTGTTTCTATCGGAAATGTGGTTATCACTCAAGATCCTATTGGAATGCCACTTCCCTCTTAGACCAAATATGTCACTTCCCCCTGGGTATAATGATTTGAACACTTCCATTTCTATTCCTACCCAGAATCCTTCTGGAGGGTCAAAAAGTTTTGTTCCTCCTGGGTATAATGCTGCTAGTCAGTATGTTCCTACACCTACCCAGGTTCTCTCTGGGGGGCCTTAATTTCCTCCTCCACCTTTTTTTGGAGGATCTAATCATCCTAGACCTAGTGGACTCAATCTAGTTGGAGGCACCAATCATTCTGTCATTTCTAGTTTTCACATTCCCGTTGGAGGCCAACCCCAAGTTGGGGGGAAAACTCAATTTGGGGGCAACCTCAGATTGGAGGACAACCTCAAGTTGGGGGGAAACCTCAAGTTGGAGTCCATAACCCAGTTTATGGACAAAGTATACCTACATTACAATGACAACCTTGGAATCTTCCTTTACAAGGAAATCAACAATTGGTTGGGGGGAAACATCCTCAAGTTAATTCCTTTGTACCCTCTAATTTCAGACACACGTATCCAGGTTCTATGAATCCTACCTAGGTTCCAAATGTTCAGTCCAATGTTCCTTTCCAAGGGAACATAACTAATCAACCCAACCCTATTGGTTATTTTCCTCAAAACCCTCCACAACCGAATCTATCAGGAGTGTCTAATTATCTACAAACTGCTTATGGTCCTACTGGTATACCTACGGGACTACCTCCCCAAAACTACCAATTTACTCAAGTGAACATATAGTTTCCTTTTCTTGCCACTTTGGATTTACCATATTTGTCTAGGATCTTGAATCATCCTATTTTGCACTCTCCTTATTGGCTTGTCATCTCGACCAAACTACCGTTTGACATCCCTAAATTTGATGGTCGATAAGGTCAAGACCTGAATAATCATGTTATCACTTTCCATGTTTGGTCTTCGTCCAACTCATTGATGGAAAAATCCATTAGATTACGAATTTTCCAACGAACTCTAATGGGTTCAATAGCTAAATGGTGCATCGAGTTACTGCAAGGTTTCTTTAATGACTTTAATACCCTAGCCATGGCATTTCTAACGCATTACCAGTTGCCAATTCGATATGAGACAAGAAATTTTTTTTTGAGTTCTTTTAAACAATCTTCTTCCACTCATATTTCCGATCACATCCATGAATGGAGGAGGAGAAGACGGTTAATCAAAGTTCCCCTTCCTGAACAACTATTGGCTGAGTGGTTTACCAAATCACTCATTGGTCCTATTTCCTTTGATGTTTCCATGGGTGGTGTTGTCACTGAAGATTATATGATTAGTCATTCTCAATATCTAGATCTCGTTTATTCGCAAACGAGCACACTTTACGACTTAATCCCTGATGCTCCTCATCCTTCCATGAATCCTACCCCAACACATCCAGTAGATTCTCATGCCGTTGATGGTGTGATTGGCACCTTCCATGCTGAGACTTAGTCTACACAGGCCAGTCACACCAATCCTAAATCTAATAATTCTAATGTACAAAATACTCCTAATCCTACTCCTTCCTCCGGTAAGACTAGTGAAGTTAATTCGGTTCAATCCACACGTAGCGAGAAAAATAAAAATAAAAATAAAGGGAAGGGTAAGAATAAGGAGGGAAAAAATAACAATCAACAATCTGAGAAGCCCAAAATGTAGCCTTCTGATGATAAATATAAACGTAAACCTCATTACCCTTGCCTGATTTGTGGTAACGATCATTACATGAAATATTGTCCATGATGCGTTGAGGTTACTAAGTTCCTCCAAGGGATCGGGAAGCCTCCTACACTTGCCATTTTGTCACAGCCTTTCCCTACTCAACAATAGGCTCAATTGGTCATTCATGACCAAGCTTCTCTTTCTACCTCATCTTACATCCTTATGTGTACTGGTGACTCCAAAAAGAACGAAGTTGCAATCACAACTCAAGACAAAGATTATTCTCTGTCAAACGAGAAAGTTGATTATTTACCAACTTCATTGGTTCAACCTCCTCGTCCAATTTAACCTCCAAATGATCCTCTTCATATAGAACTATTGGGTCTCAATACAGTTCTTCACCCTCCTCCAAAGGGTGTTGCTCAAAAGTCTTTGTTTAATCCCCATGCACGTGCTACCCAAAACTACAATATTGTAGAAGACCTTGCGCAAGCACCCTCTCTGATGTCGGCTCTCGAAGTCCTTCAAAGTTTTCCTATTCAATGGAAGGTGTTGTTGTTATAACCCTAAATTGCACTATCCCTTCTTACCTGGCATCAGGCCAACTCATGCCTCTTCTTAGCCAAAGCCATGCTGAGTAACTCCTCAAAAAACCCTTCAAAACAAGTAACCCGCGCCCTAACTTCTCACTGGGCACGGGCATCCGCCTGCTGTCCTCTTACTGCACGCGGGTATCCGCGGGCTAGCCTAAAACAGCCCGCGAGTACCTAACAATGCAAAAAATCAGGAAAGTTTCCGCCGAGACTCG
>JASDQU010245786.1:0-16721 GCA_032191745.1 Picea mariana | reverse complement strand
CCAGGTTACACTTTGTTTAGTGTCGGAGGAATGGCCCAGGGTGGGGAATGGTCCGGACAGTTATTCCTCGATGGTTATACATTCTCTCCAGGTTGCACTTTTTTTAGTGTTGGAGGAATGGCCCAGGGTGGGGAATAGTCTAGGCTCAACAATTAGGGATAGTCATTCCTTAGGGCAGACTCATTCTCTCCAGGTTACACTTTTTTTAGTGTCGGAGGAATGGCCCAGGGTGAGGAATGGTCCAAACATTTCTTAGGGTTTATACATTATGTCCAGGGTGCACTTTAATTAGTGTAGGAAAAATAACCCAGGGTGAGAAATGGTCCAGGCTCAGAAATTAGAAATAATCTTTTCTTCCTTGTTTATGAAGAATAGGGAAGATAGCCCATTGCTGATGAGGGCAGATATTCTTTTAGATCTCACAAACATGAGTGAAAGATCTGCCCAGAGGATCCAGTTTATCTTTAACAGTATTTTCTATGCAAGATGACATCAGATGATTGTTATGGAGACTACCTATCTCTAGACAATAGAGATATACTACTGTGGTGGATATGTTCCATTGTTTGTGAGGTAGATATTCTTTCAGAGCTCACAGATGTGAGTGAAAGTTTGGCCCAGATAATTCAATCTATATCATTAACATTGTTTCTATGCAGATTGCTATCAGATATTTGTTATGAAGATTATATGACAGTAGATGAAGACTATTGTGGCAGATATTCTTTCAGAACTCACAGATGTGAGTGAAATATTGGCCCAAACAATTCAGTTTATATCATAACATTGTTTATATGCAGGATGTTATGGTGAATATGTTTCACTATTCGCAACCATACGTTGCTGATCAAGTACTTGTGTGTTACTTGATGTGGTAGTGAACCACTAGATTGTAGTTATGTATTACTATGAATAGACACAGTTGTGCTCTATCCTTGTTCTAATTGCCTTGAAGATTATCAGCAGTTTATTGGAGATACTGATCATCCATATGGATGATGAACAGAGATTTTCCAGACGGAAAACAGTTCAGAACCTTTACTCCTCTTGTATCACTCTATGGTGAGAGTGACTTATCCAACATCATATCTAATTACTCAGATGAAGTATGGTTTCGAGATTTGATGCAGCTGATGGTGATGGTGATGCTCATGATCTAGTCATGAAATAGTCTAGATGACTATATTGATGCTACCGGGTAAATGGTATATTTTGTGCTCAAGTCCATTACCTATAAATACCTCTCTAGCTAGGAGGGAGTGTTAATATTATGGTAGCTGCGGGAGGTATTTACCTCCATGTGTGAACCTGACGAGAATAGAAGACTTCAGGAAGAAAGAGAAACCCTAATGAGTTGGCTAATAACCCTAGAAGCCTTTTCAGCTCAAGAAGATAATTTATATTAGGCTATTAGCCTCCAAGAGAAGAAGTTGGCCATAAATAAAAATAATATACTGAACAGAAACTTATCCAGAAGTAGAAGTCCGCTCCAACAAAACTGGCAGGACTTCTATAAATATAGGGCACCAGTTCTCATTTGTAGCATCTTAGAATTGCAGTTTTCCCAGTTGGTGCGCACTGCAGTTGCAGTCTTGTGCGCAGGTTTGAAGGAGAGTTGTAGGTGTAGCTACAACAACAACTAGTTCTCAGTATTGGCTTGTATATACCTTGGATAGGTTTTGGACTATCTGATCAGCCTTTTGTGATGCGCTATCCTTAGGGAATGATGCGTTACCCTTTGTTTGGCTATCTAGCCTAGGGTTTGCTTCTGGAGGAATTCTCAGTCAAGGTTAAGGTGCTCGGAGGGAGGCTTCGGCCTATGGTTGGGTGACGAAGGTATCATCAATGGTAAAATGAGCACACCATATTCTATATTCTAACACCCACTGACTCCAACTATGCTACACTGATCAAATTTGTACCAGCTAATATGTACAGCTCCTGCCAAAATGTCCTAAGAGTTGTGTTGTCCCAATCATGGTCATTGTACTCAAGAAAACTATGAATCCTAAATGTATCCCTAAAGAACCACTTTGCTACCAGTGGCTTCTCATACTATGATGAATTCCATAAAATGTAGTCCCTTCCATAAACCTCTGGTAGACCCGTACTGAAATTTGTCGACATTGTTTCCCACCTCTATCCTGAAATGAGTGTAGACTTCCATAATCATGTTGGATATGTATGATTTGAATCATTTTGTTTACAAGTCACACACTCCCTCACATGTCTCCACACATCATCCTCGAAGCCCTTCCATGAGAAGTTTTCTTTGATCTATCGGTAAGTATTGAAGTACCTAGGATTCCCTTCCAAGGGTGCATGATGCATAACCTTCATGATATCCTCCATAAGTGTGGACTCATGTGTTGGACATGGTGTTATGGTGTTGGAATTAATGTCAAAGAGGGATAAAATGATCAACGTTGATTATGTCATTGAGGTCAAGAAGATCAATATGGTATTATCATTATATTTCTTTGATATCCTAAAAGCTCAAGAGAAATAACGTAGTAAGTTGCGAAGAAGACATAGCGTGAGGTGCAGAGGAATCTACCTAAATCTCAAGAGAGGCAATGTATTAGATTACATGAGATCAGAGAATGCATAGATCCTTGTATAGAAGGAGTAATGAAGTAACATAGCACAAGGAATTCATAGCTCATGAGGGTTAACGACTGAAGATCAGTGCATAAAATAATGCACAAACAATTATTAAATGCTCAAGAGAAATAGCGATGAAAAGATCAAAAGAAAGAACATTAATCAAAGCTCAGAAGAGATGACACACATGACCCATTAATTCTTATTTTGGGACAATCCAGGATTGTTAGATCGAGGTGAAGTCAGATATTGGGAAGGATTAAATCTCAACCATCAGATCTGAAGCAAGAGCTTCAGATGGTTTCCCAGCCATTAGATCAAGATTTGATATAGAGTTAAGTATTAGCCATCGATCTGGAATGGAAAAAGTTGAACCGTCAGATTAGAAAGTAGTCAACTATGACACTGACCACTCCGGTGAAAAGGAGCCAAGAACATGTAAGTTTACCCGAAGTGTCGAAGCACGAAGTCACGAACAAATGCTTGGAATGGTTAAGCCCATGAACCTAGCTCCTGGACTTGTGGAGGTTATCAAGAAGAAAGTGCTAATAAGCACTTTGGAAAAGTGCACTCCGGAAGGTTGAATGATTGCAAAGGCTCGAAGTCCCGAAGGATGAAATAAATCTGGACCATTGATCTAAGAGTTGATCACTGTCATTGAATCAAGGATTCATATGAACCTACGACTAGGAGGAGGACATGTGCCACATCAAGAGATCCATGTCAGCAAGGACACATGGCGCAATTATATGGTGACAAGTGTCTAGGTCCAGTTGGAACTTTAAGTTACGTAAGTCATGAATCTAGGTGACATGTGGCAGCCACTCAACTAGTACCAAGTCAGCAGTGACGTCAACAAGGTATGTCACTCTGGGAGTTTTTCCTTCGGGGGAAATAAGCAAACACCCGAAGCGCCGAAGGCTGAAGTCAATGCTAATCGTTGATCTAATATCATCTGTATTCTCACATGACCGTTAGATCAAAATGTAGTGCAAATATGACGTAAGAACTCCCATGTTGACCACCTCGGCACTGACCAACTCTGATGTAAATTGGAAAAACAATCACCTGGACCTCCAAACCCCCGAAGTCCCGAAGTAAATAGTGGTCATCCATATCAACATTTGATTAAGTCATAGCCATTGGATTAAGTAGTGGAAGGATAGTGTAAGGATCGAATCTAGACCGTTTATTTGGTTCCAAGAATCACGCCAACCATCGAATCAACCCTTGTAAGAGGTAACCACTTTGGAGAGTTTAAACTACGAAAGATTGGATGAGAGAGAAAATGCCCAAAGGTTGAAGTCTGAAGGACTAGGTTATAGCCCGTAGTCATGGGTTACGAACACATAAAGCCGTGAAGCGTTGGGAACATTGCTTAAATCAATAATATTATGGTTTTGCGCATATGGTCACATGTAAATAGTTTGAAGGAAGCGCCTCTATAGAATTCGATTTCTGCAATATTTGCAAAGATATGGAATCGAGTTAAAAACTAAATCGATCCATATCAGTGATCGATTTATGAAAAGCACTCTAACTAATTTGAAAAGCCTCCATGATAATGTTTGAATAATAATGAAGAAAAAACAAACATTATTATTTTTAATATAAATAAAGAGGTGCGATGGTCCAAACAAAGAGACCCGATGCTTCATAGCTCACACCAGTTGGGAGACTATATAAGAAAGGAAGAACGGTGAAGAAGAAGTGTCTCTGTAGTCCATATCAGAAAATCAAAACAACAACAAAGTCCAAGAAGAATAACTAATAATTCTTATGAAGTGAGGGTGGAAGGGAGGAGCACGAAAGGATTCATATCCTTTAATAAGTAAGTGTAATTTAAGGGAGTTGGTGCTTCATGGGGTTGGTTCCCTAGAAACAAGGGAGTTGGTGCTTCCTAGCGTTGGTTCCCTAAAGAAACAAGGCATTTGGTGCTTCCTAGGGTTGGTTCCCTAAAGAATCAAGGGAGTTGGTGCTTCCTAGGGTTGGTGCCCTGAAGAAGGGGGTTTGTGTCTCCTAGAGTTGGTGCTCTAAAAAGGATTGGTGTCCTTCACTATTCTTCATAAAATCCTTGTAATTCCTATTAATTATATTTATATAATTGATTTTACAAACAAATATATTTTTGATATATTGTGGTAATTAACAAAATATAAAAGTAACTGCTAATTGTTGAAAAAGGGTATTACAGATTCACCCTCCCCCTCTCAGTATTCCAACAATTGGTATCAAAGAAGATGCCTTCAACACAATCTAACAACTGGGAGGTAGATCATGAAGATGGATCAGCAAGAGGGAATGTCTAACAACAAAGCACCATTGTTCAATGGAGGTGGCTATTCTCTATGGAAAATAAGAATGAAAAACTTCATGTTGGCTCTTGGTTTTGATATCTAGAAATATGTTGTAGATGGTTACACTGCACCAACTACTCCACCCAAAGATGCTGCAAGAAACAAAATCTGCATTGAGAACTCAAGAGCAATTAATGCAATTCTAGGAGGGTTGAAAAATTCTATATGTGTGAAGGTTATGCATTGTAATTCAGCCAAAGAAATCTGGGACAAATTGGAGGTTGTATATGAAGGAGATAACAAAGTCAGGGAATCCAAACTACAGACTATAGAACTCAGTTTGAAAATATGAAAATGAAAGAAGAAGAGAATATTTTTGAATACCTTCGTAGGGTAGATGAAGTTGTTAATTCAATCAAAGCATCAAGAGAAGAACTTATAGATAAACCTATTGTGAAAAATATACTAAGGTCATTACCTATGAGATATGATGAAAATATTTCCATAATTGAAAATAGACCTGATCTTGACACACTCACAGTTGACCAATGTTGGCACTTGATCAAGTTTTGAGGAAACATTGGTTCGATTTGACCACTTTTGGACTTCAAAAGGCTGGTCGAAGATGGAGCACCTAGGCGGAGCTAATATCGTGGGATTTGACTTATTTGGTGGACCCAACAAGGGGTTCATTAAGGTTTTTGTATTAGGGTTTTTGGATGTCGGCCCATGGGTTTACCCATGATTAGGCCTTTTTGTAAGGGACGTAAAAGTATATATATGAAGGAATGTAATGTAGAAACATGTGCTTAGTAGAAGATTAGTGCTAAAAAGCAATGTAAGTAGCTAAGTGCAAGAGGCAAGTAGTTCTGAGTTGCTTTGTGCAACAGACTGTGTATGTAAGACTTTGTGTGTAATAGAGGAGTTGGATCTATGCCTTGACCTGATTTTGGGAAGGTGGATCTGGTGCTTATTGCACAGATCACCTGTCTAGTGTGAAGCTTGGCTATGTGGCTTAGTGCACAGGAGTAGATGAATGTAAGAGATTGAAGAAGAATAATAGAAGAAGAAGTCGTTGGTGGACATAAACCCACACTGGGGTGAACCACATATATCATGTGTTGATGGTTTTCTTTGTGTTGTAATGTTTATGCTATGAATTTTCTTAGTGCATTGAATGTTATGAATAATAGATATATCTATGAATGCTTAGTTCTTTGTTTATGTTGAATGTGTTACACCTAGCTTTTGATGTTAAGTGCGATGTATATTTTGTTATTGTTACTGCATCGATATGTACTTAGGGTTGATATGCAATGTGAATAAATATAATGAATTAATGTGTGTAGTTCCTAAGTACTTTGCCAAGTGTTATAATCACATATCTATGTCCCAGCTTGGTTACAGACACATGAGCCATGTAACCACCCCTGCCTATACCTCGAGTGAGACTTCGCCTGCTTCACAAGTGTTTTCGAAATGGTCGGTAGTTAGGTTTTTCTTGGTGTGTTGAACCCTAGGTCTGCCCCTGTGCCAAAAAATGGTTCTGTTGTCGGGACCTGAAACTGTGATTGCTAGGAACTGAAAGAAAATATAAGCTCTGCGCATAGATTTGTGCATTGAGTTGAAGCAACATAATGCGAGAGAATTAGTTGTTGAGGTTGAAAGAATGAAAGAAGGTTTGAAGGACCTATCCATACAAGAAAAAATTATATCCACCCAGAAAATAATAAGAGAAGGGATATTAACTTCAAACCCTTTGAGAGCACATCAGCAGCGCGAAGCTACCACACCAAGAGAAGATAAGAATAAGAATATAAAGAGGAATCCAGAGACTCAGATCACATGAAAGAAGGAAAGGAAGCTCAGTACTAAGAAGGCTAAGTTATGAAAGCTACAGGAAGTTCCAGAGAAGACTTCGCAGGAGGCAGGCTTGTAGGCACTGAACCTCTCGGGAACAGCAGAACCACGCAGAATGGGACTTCGCCCTAGCGAAGCTATATGGCCGTTGGAGGCACCCCAACCATTATAATGACGCTCTGAATGAATAAGAAACACATTTATGGATGAATAGACTGTGTTTGGGACATTGAGACTGCGCCATAATGGACTGATTCATATTGATTGAGGCATTCCTTCCTGTTGGAGGAATTCGTTACGACACTTTCTTATTTAACTCGTTGAACATTGCGTCGGGACCACTTTTTTCTACCTATGATTATCTGAGCTAACAGAGAAGTTATTTTGCGTGTCTAACTGTTCTATCAGACCTTGCCATCTATTTTTTACCCCGCTATCCGTTCACCTACCCAGACTTATTTGTTAACAGTGAGAATGTCGGTCGAGCGCACTGAACTAGAGAAGTCCATTGAAGAAGTTCTCGAGAAGTTTATGGCTGATAAAGCTATGTTTGAGGGAGTACAGGCATCATCGAATAGAGGACCGTAGGCTTCCCCTTTGAATGGACGTCGATCGAAACATGCCAACCCTGCTACTGAGAAGCGAAGTAAGCATCGCGACGATCTGGCTAATGTGAAGCAGATCCCGTCAATCTTACCCGATTACATCCTACCTTTGGCCGGCGTGGTTAACCGTCACAACATTTCATGGGACATCGAGTATACGTTGATCACCGTGTACATCCTGAAGGGGATACGCATAGAAGGAAGCTAGTTGGGACAGATCCTAGCATTGAAGAACAATGATTTCAATCTCAACGACAGAAAGAACTACGCGATGCTCGTGCCTCACAGATATTTGATGAAGATGACTCAGAAGAAGCCTCACATAGTCTCCCAGTCGTGGATTAAGGAGCTCGCGCATTCCATGATACTCAACGTGATGAAGATTCCTCACTTTGGTCGAAATCACGAGGTTAATGCTTGCGTTAAAATCCTCTTTTCATGTATCATAGAGGATATCTATGGCTTGACAGGTGCATTACTGTGGATCCGGTGTTGATCCACCTAATCAAAAGATTGAGCATGTAGGGACCCGACCCTCAACAGTTCTACCCAGGGAAGACTTTAGATCACTCCCTGGCATAGTGCATAAAGGAAGCATATGACAAAGTTGAGAAGGGAAAGTGAGGCTACAAGGTAGCCTCTATCTAGGATGGCGCAGTGTGCCTTTCTTTCCAACTTATAGCTGGAAAGATCGTCAGAAAGAGCCGCCCCACACAGGTCACCGGGTTCGTGGTGGACCTCACAAGGAAGTGCGTGGAGGGGATGCAAATGAACTAGGCAAGCTACCTCGTCAACGAGCTTGAGAAATACTATCGTGAAGCATAGGATCAAGGATACGATTTCCATTTGGCTATTGGTGTTGATCGCATTTGTCACTCAACAAATGCCGGAAGGAGTTGCCTTCCTGGAGATAGAACCTTTGGAGACATTGGCCCCAAAGTTCTCCACTCTATGGTACACAAATGACATATCAAAGCAGTGGTAGTCGAATGCAGTGTTCCATGCCTACTATCAGCAGCTGAAGGTTTCCATAGAATTGTTCCCTCGCATAACTCCATGAACATTGCATCAGTACAAAACATTAGCTAAGTTCTGTGCAGATCGACATTTCATTTATATCAGTGCGCACAAGGATGAGAGAAACTACCAATTACAGTCCTACTATAAGCTGACCGACGAAGATATGGAGGATATCACCAAGGAATGGACGACAAAGTTCCTTGTTTTGGTTGATGATGTAGAACTCTCCGATCTTGACATCATCGGAAGCCTCTTGGTCACTCGGGCCGACAATGTAGAACAGACCAGTGTGAAAAAGAAGAAGAAAAAGAAGGAAGTCCAAGACATACAGATTGATGAGGAAGACAATGCCTCGGAAGAAAGTAGACCTGGATCACCCACAGGAGGAGGAGGAGATGAAGTAAATCAAGAAGTAGGAGGGGAAAAAGGAGAAAAACAAGAAGAAGGTGAAGCTACACTGTCGAAGGACCCCCCTACTGAGATAGAAACATCAAAGAAGAGGAAGGTTTCTCCGCAGAAACCTTCAGCAAGAAAGAATACCCGTGCAAGTAAGCCCCAGTTAGAGGCTATGCTCACATAGGATGACATTATTCTAGTCCATGGAGAGATGGAGCATGCATCCGAGGACCTATTATAGAGATATGGTGCGAATCAAGAAGATTTGTATGTAAGAGTTGAGAAGGAGCTGAAGGAGATACAACAAGCTATTTAAGTTATCTGTGCAGTACCTACTACGCCCTCCTCCTCGGAGACTGTAGATTTGGGGGATGAGCTAGCCCAACTTTGATGATTGGAAGATGTAACAGAGGCTCAGCTTCATTGAGTCCAAGAAGAGAAGGAACAAGCTACAAAAGCACCGAAGAAATAAAAAGAGGATATCTTGGAGCAACTACGAGTTGTGCGGTACTATGTAACCGCGTATGAAAATGAAAGAGATGAGTTATGAGAGATGATCAAGGGAGACAAAGCGCAGATACAGAAGGAAAAGGACCAACTACTCACAGATAAGACTACAGTCAAGTAAGTTGTGATAAAATATCTTCGCTTTGTGCCAAGATTAGCTTAGGAGGATCATGAGGCAGTTGAGGTCCAAGTGATGAAGCTCGTTTAGGTCATCCAAGAGCTTCAAGCAAGGGTAACGGAGTTGGAGCTTCAAGCAGTACCAAGAAATCTATAGGAAGTGCGTGATCATAGTGAGGAAGCCACTAAGAGCACAGTGGAAAGAATCAAAATCCTCGTGTCAGAATACAAGAAACTAAGCAGACCTATGAACGCCTCACGGAAGACCCAGAGCTTAGGAAGTTGGAAGAAAAACTACATGAGGTGCAACATCAGGCACTCACAGTTCAAATGCATATGAAGTCACTCACTGCAGTTGAGAGAATGAAGAGATCACAAGAACAATGCGCGGTCCAACAATAGATTAATGCCATCCAGGGCAGTGTCATGGAATTCACACAAAGGCTACAACCAGTGCAGGACAAAGCCTGCACTGTGTTTGAAGAGATCGAAGGACAAGTCTTGTAGCTAGACCAAGTGGTTGCGACAGTGGAACAACACTTGGAAGGGCCTGTTACTGAGCAAGTACTCCAGGATCTCACTGAGCAGGAGGTTCAAGTGAAGCAACAGGTCAAGGAATCTCAAGGCCTTCGAAGCAGTGTTGCCCAGATCTGAGTGACTCGGGACGAGTCACAGGTGAGTGTTGGGGGCATGTTGGCCCTCGACCAAACATTAGTTGGGTTTGACCACTTTTGGACTTCGACAAGCTAGTCGAAGATGGAGCTCCCAGGCAGAGATGAGATCGCGGGATCTCACTTATTTTGTGGACCCAACAAGGGGTTCATTAGGGTTTTTGTATTAGGGTTTTGAGATGTCGGCGCATGGGTTTACCCATGATTAGAAATTTTTGTAAGGGATGTAAAAGTATACATAGGAAGGATTGTAATGTAGAAAAGTGTGCTTACTAGAAGCTTAGTGCTAAAAAGCGGTGTAAGTAGCTAAGTGCAAGAGGCAAGTAGTTCCGAGTTTCTTTGTGCAATAGACTATGTATGTAAGACTTTGTGTGAAATAGAGGAGTTGGCTCTATGCCTTGACTTGATTTTGGGAAGGTGGATCTGGTGCTTACTGCATAGATCACTTGTCCAGTGCGAAGCTTGGCTCTGTGGCTTAGTACATAGGAGCAGATGAATGTAAGATATTGAAGAAGAATAATAGAAGAAGAAGTCATTGGTGGATGTAGCTCTACACTAGGGTGAACCACGTATATCATGTGTTGATGGTTTTCTTTGTGCTATAATGTTTATGTTGTGAATTTTCTTAGTGCATTGAATGTTATGAATAATAGATAGATCTATGAATGCTTAGTTCTTTGCTTATGTTGAATGTGTTAGACATAACTTCTGATGCGAAGTGCGATGTATATTTTGTTATTGTTACTGCGTCGATCTATACTTAGGATTGATCTGCAATGTGAATAAAGCTAATGAATTAATGTGTGTAGTTCCTAAGTACTATGTGAAGTGTTATAATCATAGATATGTGTCCCATATTGGTTACAGACACCTGAGTCCTATAACCCCCCTGCCTCTACCTCGGGTGAGACTTCGCCTGCTTCGCAAGTGTTTCTGAAAGGGCCGGTAGTTAGGGTTTTGATGGTGTTTTGTTGAAGCGTTGAACCCTGGGTCTGCCCCTGTGCTAACAATCAACTTCATGGAATTTTTATAGCATATGAAATGAGAATAGGGAATGATAAATCATCAAAAAGAGAAACAACCTTTAAATCATCTAAAACAAAGATGAGGTAGGAGCAAAAGATGAATGATGAGTTATCATATATATCTTATGAGGAAACTGTCAACTTCATAAAGAAACTCAAGAAAGGGAAAGGGAAATACAAAGGAAATATTCCTCTAATATGTTTCAACTGTGGAAAAAAATGACACTTTTCCAATAAATGTCCCCATCCTAAGAAGGAGGAAAGTGATGACGAAAGAACCTTAAAAAATCAGAAGTAATGGAACACAAATAATAAAAATAAGTTCTACAAGAAAAGGAAAACGTTCTTTACCCAAGAAGACAGTAGTTCATCAGAAGAAACTGAAGAAGACGAACCAGAGCTTCTATTTATGGGAATAAAAAATCAAGATGATAAACATTCAGAAGATGAAGAAGAAGTGCACTTCGAAGAAGAAATCCTTAGTGTAATTGAAGAACTAAGAAAAACTAAAAAACAAAACAGGGTACTAAGGGAAGATATTATAGAGATTAAAGAAGCTACTAAATTAAGAGAGAGGGAAGTTTCCAAAACCATCAAAGAGTTAGAATAGACCATCAATGATTTCAAGTCCCAGCTCCTGGAAGCTAATAAAATTGAAGAAGTCATTTTACAACAACTTAATGATGAAAAACAAGTATGTGAGAAACTAGAAGCTAAGATTAAGCTACTAAAAAGTGAAATTAAGAAAGAAAAGAATAGATCACAATTTGGAAATAGTTCAAATATCTTGGATGAAATTCTCAGTAGTCAAAGGTCACCAAACAACAAGACTGGTTTAGGATACACTCAAGACTCAACTCTTACATCACAAGGATCTATCAAGAAACCAATCAGTTATGAAGATGCTCTAAAAAACTCATTAAGAAAAGAAGATAATAAGAAAAAGATGATATCGTTGAAAACTATTACAAATAAACATAAATCAATACTCCATACTAGAGTAAAAGATGACAAGAAAAATACAATCATGAGAAGGAATCCCCCTAAATATCTATTTATTGGATATTGTTACTCTTGCAATAATTTTGGACATAAGGAAGTACACTGCAAAGCTTATGGACAATACAATCGTAGAAATGTCCAAATATATAAGAACAACAAGTAAAATACAGAGAAGAGAAACTAGAACTCATTTTCTCCTTTGCAAGAATTCAATAGTGAATGCAAAAAATGCAACAACTATGGTCATAAAACCAATGAATGTAGATTTCCAAAATATGATAAAAAGACAGATATTTCCCATAATAAAAAATAATGGAATAAAAAGAAAACATAGTGCAATGTAGACTTATATGCAATAAATCAAGGATGTCAGTGGTATATAGACATTAGATGTTGCAAACACATGACTGGATATCGAAGTAAATTTCTCAAGTTAAATAAGAAAGGAAAATGAAAAGTAACTTTTGGAGATAACATGTCAGCCAAGATACTGGGAAAAGGCACTATTAGTTTAGGAAATAATAAAACCAAAGTAGAAGATCTACTTCTGGTTGAAAACCTCAAACCAAATCTCCTAAGTGTAAGTCAGACATGTGATCAGGGTCACATACTTACTTTTGATTATGAGAAATGTGAGATCATAAAAAAGGACATTGGAAATATAGTGGTAGTTGCACCAAGAACATCTAGCAATGTGTACATCCTTAATATAGATGAAGAAGAAAAATGTTGTTTAAGCCAAGTAGATGAAAGTTGTCTATGGCATAGAAGTTTGGGACATTTAAGATTTGATAACTTGATCAAAGCCAACAAGAAAAAGGAAGTTAGGGACCTACCAAAAGTAATTAAGCCTTCAGATTATATTTGTAAACATTGGAAAATAGGAAAGCAAACAAGAGTTATATTCAAAACAAAAGAGCATTCCATAACAAAACCATTAGAGATTCTTCACGCATATCTATGTGGACCAACCAGAACCAAAATTGCTTGTGGAGAACAATATTTTATGTTGATTGTTGATGATTACACAAGATTGACCTGGGTATTATTTCTAAAAGAAAATTAGAAGCCTTTGAGAAATTTAAAATATACAAAGCCCTTGTAGAAAATGAAATAAATCTCAAAATCAAATGTCTGAGATCAGAAAATGGAGGAGAATTCACCTAAGAGTTCATTCAATTCTATGAAAATCATGGTATAAAAAGACAATTTTCAGCTCCTAGGACTCCTCAATAGAATGGAGTGGTAGAAAGGAAAAATAGAATAGTTCAAGAAGTTGCAAGAACCATGCTAAATAAATCCAAGATGCTAAATAAATTTTGGAGAGATGCAATCTACACAACATCCTAGGAAAGTTTGATCCAAGATCTAATGAAGGAATATTGTTAGGATATTTATCTAATAAGAAAGCATATAGATGTTATAATCTTATAGTACTAAATATAGTGTAAAGTCCCAATGTAAAGATAAATGATCTAGAAAAGAGCATATCCCAAGGCATTGATAAAAAATCTCAACAAGAAGATGATGATGTAAAATATCAACAGGAATATGTTAATGTAGAATCTCAACAAGAAGATTATAAGAATGAAACAAAGGAAAATGAACCACATATTGATGAATAAGGCAATGAATAAACTCACTTTCCAAGAGCTCCATCAAAAGGAGTTCAAAAGAATCATCTTGAAAACCAAATTATTGGATATAAAAGTGCAAGAGTGGAAACAAGAAGGAAACTCGCTTTTGACTTAGAACAAGCAATTCTATCCCTAATAGAACCTAAGTCAGTTAATGAAGATATCAAAATTAAATATTGGATAAAATCAATGAATAAAGAACTAGAAAAAATAGAGAAGAATCAGACTTGGGAACTAGTTCCAAGACCCAAGGACAAGAATGTGATAGGAACCAAGGGGATATTCAAGAAAAAATTAAATGTAAATGGGGCGATTATAAAGAAAAAAATTCGGATTAGTTTGAAAATGATACTCCCAAGTAGAAGGTATTTATTTTGAAGAGAATTTCTCTCAAGTAGAAAGACTTGAGGCCATCATAATGTTCCTAGCATTTGCATGCTTCATAAATTTCAAAATCTATTAGATGGATGTCAAATCAACATTGCTTAATGGAATGCTAGAAGAATAATTCTATGTTGAGCAACTATAAGGATTCATGTTATCTCAAAATCAGGACTATGTGTGTAATATGAAAAAGGACCTGTATGGTCTTAAACAAGACCCCAGAGCATGGTTCTCTAGGCTTGATCAGTACCTACAAAACCAAGGATATAAGACAGGGAATAATGACAACAACCTATACATAAAAATTGAGGATCAAAACATTATTGTTGTGGTGGTGTATGTAGATGACATCATATTTGGGAGTAATCTTACTACACTAAGCATAAAATTTGCAACCAAAATGCAAGAAGAGTTTGAAATGTCTATGCTTGGAGAACTGTCATTTTTCTTAGGTTTACAAGTAAATCAAACAGAAAATGGAATATCCGTTTCCCAAACCAAATATATCAAGGAAATGTTGAAGAAATTTCAAATAGAAGACAATAAACCTATGAGTACTCCCATGGTCACTGGATGTAAACTAAGCCTATAAGATGACTCACCAAAATTGCTCTCATACCAATTGTTAAGAACCAAATACCTTAATACAAATATACTTCAACAAGACCAAGAACAAACCATAAACCATTCACCATAACATGAACACAAGAATATAGAAAACCCTTGAGGTAGGGTATCGCCATATATTAATCCTTAAGGAAGGATAACACTCCTCAATCAATGCTTGATACATTAAAAATATTCTTCAATATGTTTCATTACATTTCTTACACTTCCTTATATAGCTCTCTCTATCTCCTAGGAACCTTCTAGAAAGCCTTCTCACATTTATTACATCTAACTACCATAGTGGGCCATTATTATTATAGTGGACCTAGTCCACCTTACAATGAATGACCACATTCTCATATATTAAATGACTTTCACTAATAATACATAACCACATTCCCATTGGGTACCTCCCTAGGTACCCCATATTACCTCCCTAGGTATACTACACACTCTGAACCAAATGTAGCTTCCACCTGGTGCATATGCAAATAGGATTTCTGGATGACTAGTTGGAACTCATGTAGCTGTCTCTTATCCATTGACTGGTCTTCATATAAATCATTTAGCTCATTATCAGTTTGCTAGATCTGCTCAATTTTTTCCTGTTGTTCTAGCAGATCCAGTGTAATGGAGGTCTCTTCGTTGAGTGACTGTACCTTCACATGCAAGTTTTTCAGAGTCTAGTTGTTCCATGCTATAATTCCCATCCAGTCACTAACCTATTGAAAATTATTTGTACACTTTGCAGTCCTTCAGTGCAGAGTTAATATGGCCTTGTTCCCTTCAACCACAACGATTTCCATTTTCTCTTGCAACTTTCGAGGTTGCTTCTCTGCTTCACGCTGACTCTCCCACAATTGTGCTTCTAGGTTCTTTATGCGATTGGCTAGCTCCGCCCATGCTACATGGAGTAGCTCGATGTTATGCACTGACTCACCTCCTACACTAGATTCATGAATTTGTGGTGTTTCCCTTCGAATCTCTGGCCAAGCTTCTGCAAGGTTCTCCTAGACCCTTTCTAGTTTCTTCTCCGCCTGGAGCTTTGCATATTCTTCTTGTGTCTGATGTGCTTGGGTGAGGAGTGCTTCCTCCTTTGAAAACTCTACGTCATGTTTGGCCTGTTGTAGCCTCTGCTCCAATTGATCAATTGAGGATCTGATCATGCCAATTAGATGCGTTGATTGACACTGAGTGAGGTCACTAGAAGAAGTAGTGGCCTCCCTGGGTACTTGAACCTGCAGTGGGATTCCACTACTCATAGAATGATATGATGGTGTCTCCACATCTTCCTCTCCTATAGATGGAACTTTCGGTGACTGCACAAGTCTCATCCTTACCATTGCTGGAAGGAATGGGAGTATCTCGGCTTTCGCCAAGAATATGTGCACCAACTCTGCACACTATTGTGGATTCTAGAGTACTAGCTCTAGTTATTCTTGCAACGAGGTTTCACTCTGTTCTGTAGTTGATTCAGGTTCCTTTTGAACCTTTGGTACTTCCTCATATTTCTGGACCACTGTGTCTCTAGCTCCACTTCTTTGGATAACACCCTCAACATTGATTGTTGAGGTAGTGTGATGAGGACTTGGGGCTTGCGGTATTGGCAAACTTTGAGTCTCCGTTGAAGGTGGAGTGTCCCGAATTGACACAAATGGAACGATGGACTGGGTCGGGACTTCATGGGTTAGACTAGTGATTTTTGGTACATTCTCAGGTAGTTTCGGGGGCTCCAACTGCATGGGCTCAGTTTTAGTGGTTTGCGGTGGGATGGCTGTTTCTTGCGGTGGTGATTGTGGTTGTCGGGGTGATGTTGATTAAGGTTGGTTGTCATTGATGTCAACCCTTGAAGAAAGACCCGTAGCATAAAGGTTTGGGTAATGGACCCAATAGTGTTTGATGTAAATATGACTCATTATTGTTTTGTCATGGTTGATAAGAAGTAAATATGGTTGAACTCCAAAGTGGTCCCCTTATGGCGAAAGCC
>JASDQU010245782.1:0-16768 GCA_032191745.1 Picea mariana | reverse complement strand
GAACTCTCGACCATGCATGGCTCGGAGTTCTAGTTAACTGACAAAAAGCCTCGTGTCCCGACGGAAACTTTCCTGATTTTTTTCTTTGTTAGGTACCCGCGGGTTGTTTTGGGTTAGCCTGCGGATGCCCGTGTGCAGTATAAAGACAGCAAGCGGATGCCCGCGCCCAATGAGAAGTTAGGGCGCGGGTTGCTTGTTTTAAGTGGTTTTTTGAGGAATTACTCAGCATGGCTTTGGCTAGGAAGAGGCATGAGTAGGCCTGATGCCAGGTAAGCAGGGATAGTGCAATTTAGGGTTATAACACCCGTGCATGGTTGCAAATCTTCTAGCGTCTCACAAATGTTGTAGTGTGTTATCATGATATGCATTTGACGCCACAGGCGTAGATGCCACGGTCATATTATATACTAGCCATATATGTATTTTGAGGGTGTGAACCCCATTTTGTACTAAGACACCATGTGTTTTGAACTCGAAAGGATGAAATATAAAAAAAATTGGTCTTCGACTTTACTTATATATGCTACAATGTGTACATGCATGAATGTGTTTTATTTTCTTAGTTATGTGACAAATTACAATATAAAATATAATTAGCATATGCAGCAGATACATGATTAGAACTTCTAGGTATGTGATTATAAGTAATAAAATCAAAGTATCGTTCCAAAAGTCGAACCCATCGGAATCTCCGGAGTAGATTTGGATCTCGCACATGGTAATTGTCATTTAACTAAAATGCGACTAACTGGGAGTCAAGGCGAACCTATAAAGACTGAACCTATAAATACTGGTGCTATACTCAACCACGTTATTCATTGATGCCTCCAAGTGAACGCCACCTGAAGACACCAATTGTCCCTCGACTGAGTAAATGACCCAAGCGGTGGAAGCCATGTTTAGTTTATGATGACTCGCACCATCCATGAATCCTAATTAAAATGAAGACTAGGTTGACATATTCCAACCAAGGGAGAACTTGATAAGAAAATTGATGACACAAAGGAAAATATGTATATAAACTAAGATACTGATGCAATCCCCCTACTTTCCATTAGGGTTGCGTGACCTCCCGGTCTTGGATCTATGATTCTAGAGTCAATTGACTCTCTAAAACCTTTATGGTTTCCTTTTGTGACTAAACAGAGGCCCTTTTTGCTTCTTGTTGTAGGTTTTAATGACACCCACAACCCTCCCTTTTTCTCTCCCGCGAAAGCTCAGAGTGTCGGGCATTAGCTCATTTTTTATAATAAGCCCCCTCTTGATGTGACCTCGGTGATGACCATGCGATTGCGGGCATAGCTACAAGTGGTTTGAATTCAAACTATTTTTGGGCCCGTAATCCTCCTCAAGCCTCCACACGTCCTCTTGAAAAAACCACGATTTGGATTGTGGATTGCCCTCAATATTTTAAACTCGGTACAACTCCTGTTCCCACAATGCTATGGGATCGTCAATCTCTCGATCTTGATGATAACGTATGAATCGATGGTTCAGATCTGCGCCTTTCGAATCTATGGACTGTATCTTCCCCTCCTTCAATCAACGACTTTGATCTCCTTCGCAACTCCAGACTTCAGGGTTTTGAAATCTCAAACCCAACTTTCTTCTGTATTCAAATCTTCCAGAACTCATGATCTGCTGACACTGGTCCTGCTCGATCAACGGTTCTGCTCCCACTTTAGATGTTTTACCTTTCAACTCAGATCAATGGTCCCGTGACCCTCTTCTCGATCGACGGTCAAGATATCCTTCGGGTCTCTGGACTTTTGAGATCTCAAATCTCAAACTTCCTTTTCCCCAATGGCTTTTACCTAGATTCTATGATCCACTGACACATGTACTCCTGATCTAACGATCGAGGATTACTTCAGGTATTTACCCGGATCTCACAGATGTGTGCCACGTCTCATATGAATCCAACAACTATGAACCACTTCGGGACCTTACCATGAGCGCACACCTTTGGCTAATTTAGTTCGATGGAGAGACAAGACAATAGCTCTTTCCATTGTTCAAGCACGATTAGTTGGATTAGCTCACTTTTCCGTAGGTTATATATTCACTTATGCATCTTTTTTAATTGCCTCTACATCAGGTAAATTTGGTTAATTATTCTTCATCAATTTCATAAGTGAATAGGATATTATTGTATCAATGAAAATACCCCACATAGTTCACAAATTCATGCCACGTCTCCCTTAGATCTCACGGTCCAGATTTTACTTCGAGTCTTCGGGTCTTCGCAGTTTAACAATCTTAGATTTCAAATTGAAAACTCACTTCAAATTTCTCGAAGCTCACGATCTGTTGACAATTGTCCACTTATATATCGATGAATATTAGCCCTTTGTATCTTCAGGCTTTGGGTGTTTCAACACTTCAACCTTCTCCTTCCTCTAGATCTTCCAACCTGTCGACATGTGTCCTCCTGGATCCAACGGTCCAAATTCTCTCCAGCCCTTCGGTTCTCCGTGCTTCGAAAATATTAAATTTCAAACTTGCCTCCTCCTAGACTCATGGTATCTACTGACTTAGATTTACTTGGGTGATCCGATGCTTGGAGTTTTCCCTGAACAATCTGACAGTTCAGATCTGTTCCTATTGATCGAGCATCTGAGATTATATTTTGGATCTCCAGCTCTTCGGGCTCGGGAAATATCAGTTCTCAACTCTTGTGAGTTTTCTCTCTCCTTTGTTTGCGAAGCACTAAGGTTCATGCACTTCACTCTGATCAAACGACCGTTGTTCTTTTGCATAGTGATCCAATGACCACTATCGCTTGTCCTCCTGAGCTTCCAAGTTCTCCTGACTTGGAAGATTTCTCCATCTTCAAAGGTTTTGAACCTTTACTCCTCCTCATGAGTCCGACTATCAGATCTCTCTGACACTTTATGGAAAGTGTTTTCCCTTCTGAGATTTGTCCTTAAAAGGAGTTCAATTCCCCCCACACACCTTGCATTCTCAGGATTTTGATAACTCATATCGAAGGATTTCTTGAAAAAAAATTCTTCTCGCCTACCTGACGTTACTCTGGTTCGGGTTCTTTGACACTTGGTCACTTCACGACGCTATGCACACCTCGCACCCGGTCTAAGTTTCCTTTGTTCACTCTGAACTTCTCTGAGTCACTCCGAGTCTCAGTCGATGCACTCCTTGCATTCGAGATGCACACCTTGCATACGAGTGTCATAAGAGAAGCAATTGAAACTCATCCAGATTCGTCACAACTTCATACTAACACTTCTCAAATAATCACACTTGAATGAAAATGGAATAAATCACACACATAGAATATAAAATTCATTCATCCATACATCAAATGAAAACAGTCCAAGGATTTGGGACAATTCTGTCTATTCTATTCCTTCATGAAAACAAATTACATAATGTTTCTTCTACTCTAATCTATTCTATTGATCTCTCGGATCTCTATATCACTATTTCTACTCTGTCTTGTTCTATTACAATGAAACAATGAAAAACCATCTAAGGAATGGCTCCACGATCTCTCTCACCCTGTCTGCAACCTATCCTATCAAACTCTTAGCGGTTACCTACTCTGTCCTATTACAATAACTAACAATTATTACCAGATAAGAGTCAACACTCAATATCTTCAATCCCTTACAATCCTTCATGACTTTACAAATAGGTTACATTTTTAAAATGTTGTTTACAAAATATCTCAACAACCCGATTTAATTCTAAGTTAATTTCTTATTTGAAGCTCTATCATTGCTGAGATGTCGTTCCTTTGCCTCCATGCTTGCGTTTTGACTTTGAAGGCGATGCTCCTGCATCATACTCTGGTTAAAATTTTCATGGACTCCTGTCCATGAGCTCCTACATTGTCTTTCCATGCTTCAAAATATCAGGTTCTGTAACCCAACTTGAACCTTCCATTAGATGATCTTTCCACTTCACTAATTAAGTATTCAGGATATGTCTTTCTCCTGGTCTTCTTTCCATCTCTCTGTTCAATGATTTTATCCATCTGATTTTTTTCTGTTGTGAGTAATTGTTCTTCCCACTAAAATTCTCTTAGATCATTTGATTCTCCTGCCTCATCTCTCTTGTAAGGATACAGGTCTGCAACATTGAATATTGGTGATATCCCAACATTGTCTGGCAACTCAATTTCATAAGAATTGGCTGCAAATTTTCTAAGAATCCTGCATGGTCCTATCTTCTTCATATTCAATTTGTTATATGTTCCCCTTGGAAACCTTTCTTTTCTCAAATGAGCTAAAACTTCATCTCCAACCTCGAATTGAACTTCTCTCCTCTTTTGATCAACTCTGCTCTTGTATTTCTGGTTGTTGTTATGTAGTTAATCTTTGACTTTGTCATGGAGTTTCTACATTTCTTTTGCAAAATCCTCTGCTCCAGCACTTCTGAACTCATCTTGATTCAGATCTCTCAAATCTGTAATCCCTCTTGGTTGTATACCATGCACAATTTCAAATGGACTTTTCCCTATGCTCATGTTCACTGAATTATTGAATGAAAATTCTGCTTGTGCCAGAATCTGATCCCATTGACGACCTTGCTCAGTGACTAAACTTCTTAACAAGTTTCCCAGACTCATGTTTACTACTTCAGTCTGTCCATCTATCTGAGGGTGATATGCTCAACTAAAGGACAAGTTTGTCCTTAGCCTCTTCCATAGATTCCTCCAAAAGTGTCCTACAAATTTAGTGTCCTTGTCTGAGACTATGCTTCTCGACAATCCATGTAGTCTCACCACTTCTCTGAAAAACAAATTAGCTATGTGTGTAGCATCATTTGTCTTCTGGCATGGTATGAAATGTGCCATTTTCGAAAATCTGTCTAACACAACAAATATGGAATCGCTCACTTTTTGAGTTCTAGGCAATCCCAAAACAAAATCCATAATGATTGCATCCCACAGACTTTATGGAATTGGTAATGGCTGATAAAAACTAGTGTTTTGTTGTCTTCCTTTTGCATTTTGACAAATTCTGCATTTGTTCACAAACTTTTTCACGTCTTCTCTCATGCTCAGCCAATAATACGAATTACTCAGTTGTGAAAATGTCTTATCATGACCAAAATGTCTAGCTAAACCTCTGTTGTGTTTCTCCTTCAACAAATTATCTCTCATTGAGAATTTCGGTATGCACAATTGGCTTCCCTTGAAAAATAATCCATCCTGGATCAAATATTCAGTCCATGGGATTCTGTCTCCCAATAAAGGAATTTTGCGTGCCTCATAAGCTTCCTTAAAATCCGTGTCTTCTTTATACATCTACTTGAGGTGTTGAAACCCTAAGGTCTCCACTTGGAATTCATGTACAATCAAACTCCTCCTACTCAAAGCATCTACAACTTTGTTAGCAATTCCAACAATATGTTTAATGACAAAAGTAAAATTCTGCATAAATTCTACCCATTTAGCATGTTTATGATTCAACTTTTCTTTCCTAGTAATAAACTGCAAAGCTTGGTTATCACTATACAAGACAAATTATTTGGGAATTAGATAGTGTCTCCACTTCTTCAAATCTTGAATCACTGCAAAAAATTCTTTGTCATATGTGGAATAATTCTTCTTGACGTCATTCAGTTTCTCACTGAAATAAGCAACTGGCCTATTATCCTGGCTCAAGACTGCTCCAATAGCTAATCCACTTTCATCACATCTCACCTGAAATGTTTTTCCAAAATCTGGCAAGACCATAAAATAGACTACAACAAACTGCATTTCTTTTTTCTTCTTGACTTCATTCAAGAGTTCCTTCCCACTCATGAGAAATATGCTTGAAATAGCTTCCCTCTTTTTCTCTTTGTCTTTGATTGGTAACAACATATGTGTCCTACCATTCTTTTCTAGGGTATAAGTATTATTTCTCCCATCATGAATAAATTTTCTGTCAAACTTCCATGGTCTCCCCAATAAAATATGACAGACATCCATAGGAATTACATCACATGATATTTCATCCCTTAAACTCCTATTTCAAATTCAACTTGGCATTGTTGACTTACCGTTACTTGATGTCCTTTCTGCAAACATGATACCTTGTATGGGTTTGGATGTGTAGTTGTCTTCAACTCCAGCTTTTCCACCATCTCTGTGGATACTATATTGTCAGTGCTCCCACTGACTATGATCACCTTGCAAACTCTGTATTTCGTCTTGCAAGCAGTTCTTAACAGACTTGTTCACTGAACTGGTTCCTCCATCTCCTTCTCTGGTTTAAGAAGAATCTTTCTCATCATGAGGTTCTTCCTCCTTCTGTTGCTTCTGCTTCCACATGTTTCCGTGCTTCAACAACGTGTGCTTCACCTCCTCCTTATTTCTTTCTCTCGAGACATTTCCAAGATTTGTGTCCTTTTCCACATGTATAACATCTAACTACGCCTCCTTTGGCTCTTCCTTGTCCTCTGGAAAATGAACTTCTTCCACCTTTCTCATGGTGACTATGTTGTTTTTCATCTTCATGCTTCTGCTTCTGGAACTTCTCTCTGCTGTTTCCCTTACCTCTACTTGAGTTTCCTCTTCTGCTTCATTGGCTTTGTTTCCTGGCCAATTTTTCTTCAGCTTTCGAGGCTTCTTGATAAGAATCCTCGACTTTACTAACATACATCATGCTGATTTCCTCTTGTATTTCATATCTTAGCCCATTGATATATCTAGTTGTTTTTTCATCTTCATTCCCTTTCTGTCCATCCCTGATGTTCAGTCTATAAAATTCCTCAGTGTACTCCTTCAATGATAATATTTTTTGTCTCAGGTTTTGCAGTCTTCTGAATATATTGAATTGATAGTCGTTTGGGATAAAATTTTCCTTCATCTTGGCTACCACCTATCCCAGTTTTTAATTTTCTACTTACCATTGCTCCTGTGTTTGGCTTGCAGTTCATCCCACCATAGCACTGCATGACCCTTTAGTCTTTTCACTGCATGCTTCATCATCTTATCTTCTTTGATATCTTCATAAACAAAGTATTTTTCCATAGCATGTACCCAATCCAAAAATTATTCAACTTCTAAATTGCCTTCATACATTGGTACCTCTATCATTTCTCTGGCTCCTATATTTGAAACAAATTTTATCAAGTGATCTTGTGCAGCATCCTCTGCTACATTTTCTTCGACTTATTCTTCTTCACTCTCAACTTCACTGATATATCCAACGTCTGGTGCTCTCCTCTGTGTTGTTTCCATGGCATCTAGTCTCATTCGGAGTCATCTCATTTCTTCTTCTATTTCTGCATTCGCTCTATGCCTTCTGGGTGGCATGATTCCACTGTGTCACCTACAAACAAAAATCAAATTTTTTTGTTACCACAAATGATATTATTCGTTTCCTTTATCCTTCGTTTGTTGTCTACAAACAAACTCAATATCATCTCTGATACCACCTAATGCAGCCACCCTACTCTCCTGCAGGGCTACGCGACCTCTTGGTCTTGGATCTCTGATTCTAGAGTCAAGTGACCCTCTAAAACCTTAATGGTTTCCTTCTGTGACTAAACACAAACCCTTTCAGCTTCTTGTTGCAGGTTTTAATGGCACCCACAACCCTCTCTTTCTCTCTCCTACAAAGGCTTAGAGTGTCGGGTGTTAGCTCCTTTTTTTTGATAAGCCCCCTCTTTATGTGACCTCGACGATGACCATGTGATTGTGGGCGTGGCTACAAGCGGTTTGAATTCAAACTACTTTTGGGCCTGCAATCCTCCTCAAGCCTCAATGTGTCCTCCTGACGAAACCACAGTTTGGATTGTGGCCCGCCCTCGATATTTTAAACTCTGTGCAACTCTTGTTCCCTTAATGATACAGGATCATCGATATCATGATCTTGATGATAACGTCTGAATCAATGGTTTAGATCTACGCCTTTTGAATCTACGGACTAGATCTGCCCCTCCTTCAATCAATGACTGTGATCTCCTTCGCAAATCCAGACTTCAGGGTTTTGAAATCTCAAACCCAACTTTCTTCCATACTCAAATCTTTCGGAACTCACGATCTGCTGACACTTGTCCTACTCAATCAACGATTCTTCTCCCACTTCGGATGTTTGACCTTTCAACTCAGATCAATGTTCCTGTGATCCTCTTCTGAATCGATGGTCGAGATCTCCTTCGGATCTTCAAACTTCTGAGGTCTCAAATATCAAACTTCCTTTTCCCCAATGGATTTTACCTAGAGTCTGTGATCCACTGACATGTGTCCTCCTGATCTAACGATCAAGGATTACTTCAGGTATTTACCTAGAGCTCACAGATGTGCGCCATGTCTCATCTAATTCCAACGACTATGAACCACTTCAGGACCTTACCCGGAGTTCATGGATTCATGCCATGTCTCCCTTAGATCTCACGGTCCAGATTTTACTTCAGGTCTTCGGGTCTTCATACTTTGGCAATCTCAGATTTCAAACTGAAAAATCACTTCAACTTTCCTGGAGCTCACGATCTATTGACAAGTGTCCACTTATAGATCGATGGATCTCGACCCTTCGGCTCTTCGAGCTTCGTATGTTTCAACACTTCGACCTTCACCTTCCTCTAGATCATCTTTCGACCTGTCGACACGTGTCCTCCTGGATCCAACAATTCATATTCGCTCCGGCCCTTCGCCTCTCTGCGCTTTGGAAATCTCATAGTTCAAACTCGCCTCCTCCCGAAATCATGGTATCTGACGGATCAGATTTATTTGGGTGATCCGATGCTTGGAGTTTTCCCTGAACAATCTGACTGTTTAGATTTGTTCCTTTTGATTGGGTGGCTGAGATTCTATTTTGGATCTCTAGATCTTCGGGCTCTGGAAATCTCAATTCTCAACTCCTGTGAGTTTTCTCTCTCCTCTGTTTGTGAAGCACTAAGGCTCGTGCACTTCACTCTGATCAAATGACTATTGTTCTTTTTCACAGTGATCCAACAACCACCATCACTCCTCCTCCTGAGCTTATGAGTTCTCCCAATTTGGAAGATTTATCCATATTCAAAAGTTTTGAACCTTTACTCCTCCTTACGAGTCTGACTATCGGATCTCTCTAACACTTTATGGAAAGTGTTATCCCTTCTGAGCTTCTTCCTTGAAAGGATTTTGATTCCCCACACACACCTTGCATTCTCAGGATTTCAATAACTCAGATCGAAGGATTTCTTGAAAATAAATTCTTCTCACCTACCTGATGTTACTCTGGTTCAAGTTCTTAGACGCTTGGTCATTTCATGACATTGTGCACACCTTGCCCCGGTCTAAGTTTCCTTTGTTCTCTCTAAAATTCACTGAGTCACTCCGAGACTTAGTCGACGCACTCCTTGCGTTCAAGATGCACACCTTGCATACAAGTGTCAAAAGAGAAACAATTGAAACTCATCCAGATTCGTCACAACTTCATACTAACACTTCCCGAACAATCATACATTAAGGAAAATGGAATAAATCACACACACAAAATGTAACAGTCATTCATCCATACATCAAATGAACACAGTCCAAGGATTTGGGACAATTCTGTTTGTTCTATTCCTTCATGAAAAAAAATTACATAATGTTTCTTCTACTCTACTCTGTTCTACTGATCTCTCGGATATATATATCATTCTTTCTACTCTGTCTTGTTCTATTACAATGCAATAATGAAAAAGTATCTAAGGACTGGCTCCACAAGCTCTCTCGTCCTGTCTGCAACCTATACTATCAAACTCTTAGTAGTCACCTACTCTATCCTATTACAATAACTAACAATTATTTCCTAGTAAGAGTCAACACTCAATATTTGCAATCCCTTACAGTCCTTCATGACTTTACAAACAAGTTACATTTTTAAAATGTTGTTTACAAAATATCTCAACAACCCGATTTAATTCTGAGTTAATTTCTTATTTGAAACTCTGTCATTGCTAAGATGTCGTTCCTTTTCCTCCACACTTGCATTTTTACTTTGAAGGTGATGCTCTTGCATCAAATACACTAGTATAAAAAATGTCATGCCCAAGATTGAGCACTCAAGTGTGATACCTTTTAAGGTAGAGCCCATTTCTGGGCTCATCCAACATATTCCCTTCACAATCTTCCAATTCATATGCTCCTTTCTCTAAGACATGTTGCACGATATAAGGACCTTGCCACATGGAGTTGAACTTTCCTGCCCCCAACGGTTCTTTGTCTTGGTCATATAGGAGAACCAAGTCACTCTCAGCGTACTGCCAAGGACAAACAGAATTATCATATTGAACCTTAACACTTTTTTTATTTTCTTTGATATCTATAGAGGCATCCCTACGTTGTTCATTGAGATGCTCTAGGTGTACGAGGCGTTCTTCAAGATCAAATGTGTCAGGTAGGAGCTCAATTTCCAACTTGAGGGAAGGGATTTCAAATTCAATCGGAAGAATTGACTCCACACCATGTACTAATTGAAAAAGGGGAGAAACCAGTGGAATTCTTTACCGAGGTTCGGTATACCCAAAGTGTAGGGTAAAGCATCGGGTGCCAGTCAAATTTACTCTGGCTTACAGTTTTTTTCAATATTGTCTTGAGATATTTATTCACCGCTTCTACTTGTCCATTTTCTCGGGGATAATAAGGGGAAGAATTATCGTGCTTAAACCCCAGTTTTGATGCTAACCATTTCATCATATCATTTTGAAAATGACTGCCATGATCAATGACAATATCTCTTGGGATTATGAACCAGGCTATAATTTGGTTGAATACGAAGAATGTTGCAGTCTTACCATCATATTTAACTGTAGGCATGGCCTCTTCCCATTTAGTAAATTAATCTACGACCACAATAATATGATGGTGCCCCCCAGTCGAAGTGGGTTACAGTCCATAAAATCTACCCCCCACTTGGTGAAGGGACCGACATTGATGACTGGGTGAAGAGGGGTTGGGTGTGACCATATTTTCCAAGCGAACACCTGGAAAGGGTGACACTTCTTGACTGCTTCAACACAATCTCTAAAAATTGACGACCAAAAATAACAGGCTCACAATATTTTTTGGGTTGTCTCAAGCCCAGATAAATGACCACCACAATCCTCACTATGACATTCACTGAGAAGAGACTCAACTTCCACGTGAGTTAAGTAACGACATAAAATATTATCTACTCCTCGATGATACAAAGTATCATTGATGATAAGGTAGTTTTTATCCTGATGATGTATACATCGTCGATCATCTCTCGATAGATGTTGGGGTAGATTCAAGGTTTGAAGATAAATTAGAATGTCTCCATACTAGGGGTCTGAAGATGAGATAAGGAAGATATGTTCATCCACAAAAAAATCATCATGAAAAATGTCCTCATCTAGTCAAGAGAAGTCTGATATCAATTCAGCAAAAACTAGTGATTTATTAGACTTCCTCGAAGTGAAATTGAGATCAAACTCTTGCAAAATAACAATTCACTTATTGTATTTCACCCCTATGATACACCTAGTGAGGACGTATTGAAAGGGATTGATATCCACAACGATAGTTTTTCAAAGTAATATATAATGATGTAATCTTTGAACCACATGTACGACGGACAAGGCTTGTTTCTCTATGTGAGAGTAATTAAGTTCAAGATAGATTAGGTTTCGACTAAGATAGTAGACAATGTGCTCATGGAGCTCATCGTCCTACTGAACCAAAAACATACCAACCATCCCTTTAGACGCGGAGATATAAAGAAAATAGTCTCTATAGTAGTTTGTAGGCTTTAGTAGAGGTACCGATACCAAATATTTATTAAGAGCATCGAAGGATTCCTAGGATTTCTCATCCCATATAAATGAAGTATCCTTCTTCAAAAGATGCACGAAACCCTTAGTTAAATTGGCATAGTTCACTATGAACTGACGCAGGAAATTAGCCTTCCCCTGTAAACCTTGAAGTTGTCTAATGTTGTGCGGGGGAGGCAATCAAAGTATTGCCTCAACCTTCATAGGATCTACCATGATCCCATGCTCAGACACTAAGAATCCTAAAAGATGGCCAGACCTAACATAGAAGATGCACTTGTGAGGGTTCAATTGAATGCGATAGTAACAACATCTCTCAAATACTAATCGAAGGTGAGCGGAGTGTTCTACTCTCTTGCAAGAGTGAGCAGGACGATCATCTAGGTAAACTTCGAAAATATGCTTAAGATTGTGAAAATCAAATTTCATGACACGTTGGAAGGTTACTCCAGCATTTTTAAGACCGAAAGTCATCTTCCAGTATGTAAAAGTACCCCAAGGAAAAACAAACTTCATATTATGTTGATCCTTGGGTTTGATTTGAATTTGATTATACCTTGAAAATTTGTTCATAAAATAAAAGACTTCGCTTCTCACGCACTCATCAAGAATCTAGTCAATGAAAGGAGTTGAGAAGTTATCTTTATGAATTCAGGTCTCAAAAATCCATACATACGCAGATGGTTCCTTGTTTTTTTATTTATGGGAACGGTTTTGGACACCCATTCAGTCAAGGAAACCAGGTAGATGAAACCAACATTAATTAGCTTTTCTACCTCTACCTTAATAGCAGGGGCCTTCCTAGGATTAACAACTCTAAGATGCTATCGAACAAGTTTATCATACAAATAGGTTTTAATCTCATGTTCAACAATGCTGGGCTCGATTCTTAGCATCTCTTCATATGACCAAGAAAATACATCACATAATTCTTTGAAGAGATCGGTGTAGATCTAAATTTCTTCAGGTGAACAATCTGCACCAATATATACATTTTTAATTTTACCAAGAATACAAGAGATGTTGATCGTGACGGTAGGAGAAATATTCGCCATGTTTCCTTCGATATAAATACCATGCGTATCTAATGGAACCATAGTGTAACTGACCATCTCACTCAAGGTAGATCTAAATTCATCATGTTCAACCTTAAAAAGCTATGGGAGGAAATAGGAATGATGATGCATATTGTCCTAAGGCCTATCAGGACCATACATGGCCTCTACGATGGCTTCATCCAAAGGTAAAGTATCATCGAGAAAATCATGCAAACAAGATGATTGGACAACCCATACACGATCTAGAATAGGATCCTTCTGTTAAAGTTTAAGCTATTATTATGTTTCTTTCTAATTTACTAGATAACCATAACATAGATAGGATCACTGAGAGAAACACAATCACAAGATACACAACATTTATTCTAGGAAACCCTCATGGGGAAGAAAACCCAGCAAAAACTTCATTAATATAGATAGCCAATACAATTCCAAGACAATAAACCAAACACTAGAGAATATCCTCTCCCAAGTAATGTGTCCCTCTCTCTTCCTTCTTCTCCAACTGCAGCTACCAAACTTGTGCTCTGGATGATTGAATGAGTGAGTGAACAAATGAGTGGCTAGCTTCATTTATTTATACAAACTAGCAAGTGCTGAAAGGAGGTGTCTCTTCACTGGCAGGGCCGACTTCTCTTTCTGAGTGGTTAGAACCACTTTAATTTTCCTGGGGGGTGAATTCTCAATTTGCATATTATAATTAGGGTTTAACCAATCCACAAAAGGGGATTTGGTCATTTACAATGCTCGACATGATCAATCCAAAAAGGGGATTGATCTAATGAATAATACATCAATAATAAATAGAATACTCTTTTCAGTTACAATATTTCAACACTCCCCCTTAAAAAGAAAGGTATTCTACAACATCATCAGGAGAGAGAGAGAGGGAAACAACATCAACTTGGTAACAACATCAACTGGATAACATCATCAACTGGGTAACATCATCCATTGGATAACATAATCAACTGGGTAATAACATCCACTGGATAACATCATCAACTGGGCAACATCATTAATTGGGTAACATAATCAACTGGGTAACAACATCAACTAGATAACAAGAGACATCAATATAATCCACTTGGTCATTTGACATCATGACTAGCATATCTATAAATCATAGGAAGTTTTGTTCTTTTTATCTTCACGCAGAAGATACTCTTTCTTTCTTTCATCTTCACGCAGAAGATACTCTTTCTTATCTTCACATAGAACATATCGTATCTTCATGCAGAATATTTCTTATCTTCACACATAAGATATTCTATGAGTTTTCGCATTCCTTTTATGTTCTCCCTTCTCTTGTAGCCATCTATATCACCCATCCACTGGAAAGGAATACTACCATAGCTTCACTCCTAGTCATCCCACATGAACTAGAGAAGCTAAGATGCTAGCCTGGACAATACTAGACTCCCTTTCCATGATCCACGCAGGATCATGACATAAACATCAAGAGACAACTAACCATTCCACATGGTCAAGGTTTGTGTTCCAGGCTACTCAATCCTTGGCCAAAGGAGAGTATCTTCCCGCTGGCCCTTGGAGAAACATCCACACTCCTCTCTATGAGGGTGGTCACACCCCTCTCTATGAGGGTATTCTAGAATGTCCATAGAGTATCCAAAACTCAACACTTGGACAGAGGCCAATATTGGAAAATTTCTCATTCCCCTTCTCTATGAAGGTGATCAAAATCTGGACCAGGGGTCAAAATTTAGCCCAAAAATCAAAGTGTTTAGAATCACCTCAAAACAAACAGGTGTGTAGGCCTCATCGCGACTAACCCAACTCACTTCAAACGGGGTCAAACAAACATCGGATGAGTGAGATATCACGTTCTGTTCGATTTGCCAAATAGGCAAAAAAATTGTTGATTGTACAATCCGTACATGCTAACGTGGCAGGTGATGTGTCAGCTGATTTGGAAAGTTGACGTGGCAGGATTTGTTGGCAGGACACATGGGTGAATAGATTGCTGACATGTGGCATCATTATGGAAAATGGTTTGGTGCCACGTGGCCCAGGCGTGGGCTCCCACGTGGCACCTTTGTATATGGTGTAGTTAAAAAATATTGTGGAGTCCATGGGGATCGAACCTCGGACCTTCCCCATGGTCCAAAGTCTTGGAAAGGATCCCCCTGACCAGCATGCCACATGGTGTTCCTTGTTTGATATATGTGTTTAAATATATTTAAATTAACACTATAGTGAGTTTGGGCACGGGGTTCGGGCTAGGGCTTATCCCCAACCCTCGGTTTTGGGTGCCCATCCATATGACCTGACTTCACACATTCACACAGGGTTTTTCAAATGGTTTCCCAAAACATGCACCCACCACTTGTCACACCTACATTGATTCTTGGAACGAGGCCCTTTTTATGTGCAGGAAATGTGGCCACATGGCCCCCATGCGCCCAACAACTCCGTGGTTTGGGGGCTAGGTTCCCTAATCGTTCTAAATTTTTGTGCATTTTGTGTAGATGCGCGTGAGTGCTGGGTTTAGGCATGGGAAACGCCCAGAAGCCAGGTTACTCACACACAGGTGTGTTTTGGCGAACCAAAGACAACAAGCTTGAAGAAAGAAAATGGTAGGAGGCCTATCTTCTTCATTTTTTGGCCAAATGAGGTGCCGAAAAAGACCAACTAGGGGTTTTTGGATGTTATGAATCCATTGGCACATTTTTCAAAGGAATTTGGAGACTTCTTTTGCAGGTTTTACACCATTGAAGTTTCAGGGAGCTCCAGGGAGCTTAGGGCCCCCATTAATGGAGGCCATGCTCAGATGAGCCCAAGTCTATTTTTTGTGACTGAATAGTCATTTTTGACTAATTGTTATGCTCTGAACACATTGGGACATGTTTCAGATCCATTTGAGGAATTTTATAGGTGTTTTTTCCACAAGGAAGCTTAGGGAAGCTCAAGGCCACATGTAGAAGAGGTCATGCCCGGATGAGCCATGGTCCATTTTCAGAGATCTAATAGTCAGGTTTGGAGTTTTTATGTATTCTGAACCCAATGGTACAGTTAGTAAATCCATTGGAGTTGAGAAGCATATTGTAAAAGAATCTTTGACAAACTAATCCTAGAGAGCCTAGTCCATTGATGGAGGCTCAAGGAGATGTAGTCCAGTTGGGGGTGAACTCCTTTATCATCTTGTTATTGTTGTGAGTTTGTTGATTTATTTTCTGCAAGTTATGTTTGTTGTGTATTTATTTAAACCATATATTTAACCTTTCAAAGACCTCACACATAAACACCTAAAAGATGCATAAACTTGACACATAAAACCTCTTGCACAACTATGACATTGAGCAAGGTCCTGAAGTTTATTTTAATGGAGTAGAGGGTGCTTGCATAGAAAAAAAAGTCAGCCCCCTATTTTCAGATCAGGTGGTATCATAGCATAGTTTTTCTTATGTGATTTCCATTGATAGATAGAGATTTAGCTGTTGGTATTATTGTGCAAGTTTTGTGTTGAAGTTTGATATCTTGCAAGAATGGAGGAAGCTTCAAACATTGATAGTTCTCATACATCTTCATTAACCAAGTTATTTGACAAAGATATGTTAAAGGCATTTGTGACCATGAGAGATATGGTACAAGAGTTGTGGGAAGATAGAGAAGAGAGCATTGTCCTTCAAGAGAAATTGATGGCCATGAAGGAGGAGAAACACCAACTTCTTGAAAAGTTGCATGAGATGGAGACTCAACTCCATGAGGCAAAGGAAACCCTTACCAAGTACATGCATGAACATGAGGTATGTAATGCTAGTTTTTCTTCAAATTCCTCTCAAGATGAATGCTTTGGTGTTTTTGAAAATCACACTAGAGGAATAGGGTCCAAGTTACTATTAAAAATGGGCTATGAAGGTAAAGGGTTAGGAAAGCATGCACAAGGCATTGCTGAGCCTATTTTTGTTGAGGAGAGGCCCAAGTATAGGGGTCTTGGATATGAAGAGAAAGATGGAGCATATTCCAAA
>JASDQU010245773.1:0-13360 GCA_032191745.1 Picea mariana | reverse complement strand
TCTAGGTACATCTAATCCTATTTGGGGCTCAAACGCTCAACCCTACTTCCCCATTCAAGGGTACAACCCTACGAGCTACTTTCCTCCACAACAACCACTGAATCTGCCTGGGTCTTCTCATTATATGCAGATTGCTTATGGTCCCACTAGTTTGCCGATAGGACTCCCTCCCCAAAGCCACCAGTACCCGCATGTGAATAGACAGTTACCCTTCTTAGCCACTTTGGACCTCCTAGATCATTCAAGGATTTTAAATGATCTGATCTGTCACTCTCCCCAATGGCCCGCTATACCAGCCAAGCTACTGTCTGACATCCCTAAATTCGATGGCAAAGCAGGAGAGGACCCGAACAATCACGTCATGACTTTTCACCTCTGGTGCTCATCCAACTCCTTGATGGATGACTCTATTTGTTTACACCTTTTTCAATGAACTCTCACGGGATCTGCCGTGAAGTGGTATATATAATTACCACGAGGTTTCTTCACCAACTTCAACACCCTAGCTATGGCTTTCCTCACCCACTACCAGTTACCGATCCGTTATGAAATAGGGACCGAGATTTTGAGTTCTTTCAAAAAAAAAAAGCCACTCATATCTTTGATCACATTCATGAGTGGCGACGAGGACGACGTCTCATCAAACTCAAACTTCCTGATCAACTACTGGTAGAGTGGTTCATAAAATCATTTGTGAATGACATTGGTCATGACATTGCCATGGGTGGAGTTGTCATGGAAGAACAGGCCATTAGTCGTGCTCAATACCTCGACCTCATTTACTCACAAACGGGTACTCTTTACGACTTACTCCCTGATGCACCTCGTCCTTCCACTTCCGCCACTTCAACTACTCCCGCTGCTTCTCATGCAGCTGACAGTGTGATTGGCACATTCCATGCCCAACCACATTCCACCTCAAGAAAAAACCCCAAACCCATTTCTTCTAATGTTCAAAATGCTCCGTCTCCTACTCCTCCCACCGGCAAGACTTCTGAGGTCAATGTTGTTCAATCTACCCCTGCCGGTAAAAACAAATCTAGAAAAGGAAAGGGTAAGAATAAGGAGGACAAAAATACTTCACAAGAAGAGAGAACCAAAACTCCACCTGTTGATGATAGGGATAAGCACAAACCTCAATACCCTTGTCTTTTCTATGGTGATGATCACTACATGAAGGATTGTCCACGACGAGCTGAGGTTACTAAGTTCCTTCAAGGTTCCCCGAAACCACCCACTCCGACCATTTTGTCAGAACCCTTCCCTTCTCAACAACAAGCCCAATTGTTCATTCACGACCAACCATCCTCCTCCACTACATCTTACATCTTAATGTGTACCAGTGATTCAAAGAAAAGTGACATCACACTTACCACTCGAGCCAAATATTATTCTCCCTCTAAAGAGAAGGTTGATGTTATACCTCCTTCATTGGTCCAACCATCTCCCACAACTCCACCTACCAATGGTCCTCTTCATCTCGAATGACTGAGCCTCGACACAGTTCTTCACCCTCTTCCAAAAGGTGTCATTTAGAAATCGGCTTTCAATCCTCATGCTCATGCTTCCCAGAACTATAACATTGTTGAAGATCTAGCCCAAGCACCATCCGCGATGTTAGCCCTCGAAATCCTTCAAAGCTGTCCCATACAATGGAAGGCATTGTTGAAAGCTATCAGTGGAATCGACCCGAAGGATACAAACTTAATAATTTTTGACTTGGAAGATCACAGTCCAAGATTACCCCTTCCAAATACAAGTGATTGTCTCCGACAAAAACATTTGTAGAACTGTTATCGATGAGGGTGCCTCGACGTGTGTCATGTCTGTTACCTACTGGAAAGCCATCGTCTCTCCCTCTTTGACTGAATCCCATAACAAACTCAAAGCCTTCAATGGCTCTGGTTTTAAGCCTTACAGTGTCCTTCCTTCATTGACAATCATGCTAGAAGGAAAAATGGTCCAAGTTGAAGTGGAAGTCTTTGACACTCCTCTCGATTACAACCTTCTTCTTGGTCGTAGCTAGATTGATTCCATGCACGCAGTTGTGTCAACTCTTTTTTGTGTTTACATTTCCCACATCAAGGAAAGGCAATTACCGTCGACCAATTAGCCTTCTTTAACTCAGATACGTGTACTAGCAACATACCGTTCATCGCCAAAACCCCCCCGGGTTACGAGAATGTCGGTGTAGGTTTTCTCAAAGACTCTTCGTTAATGGGTACCTTCCCCATTCCACCACCCGATGTTCCACACCCGTCTGTCACTTCAATCAAAATGATCTCCACCTCGATTCATGAAACCCTTGCATCTCACGACCCATGGATGGTACCCGACCTCGATGATCATCTTTGTTACGGCGAAGAAATGCCTTTGAGTTTGGTCAAATTTGCCTATCAGGCCATTCAATCGGAAACCCATTCTACCTCCTCTCTTGGTGATTTATCTCCAGATATTTTTCGCGTCATTTTTCCCATGGACTAGATTATTATGTTTGTCATGGAAGGCACCCCCTGGAATGATGGACATCACCGTTCCATCCTCTTCTTGGAATAACACACCATCGAGAGCTACCAATGGATCATGACCCCGTCGACCGTTGTCATCATTTCAACTGTTCCCGAGTCCACACACGATGTGTTTTCCGAAGGGAACTTAAGCAATATCTCACCCACTATTCCCCTCGACATATCCATCAAACCTAGAATTGTCAAAAATGTGCATATCGGAGCTTTGTGTTCCCCTAATGAAATCGTCACCTACAAGTCACTTTTCAAATAATTTCGTGACGTTTTCACCTAGAGATATGAATAAATGCCAAGTATTGACACCGACATTGTGATACATGAGATTAAGACATACCCAGATGCTAAACCTGTCTGACAATGCCTTCATCTAGTTCACCCATGTAAAGTGGCTACTATCAAGCTTGAAGTCGAGAAACTTCTCAAAGCCTTCTTTATTTACCCGGTGGCCCTCATTGACTGGGTTTCCAATCTTGTCCCGATCGATAAGAAACAAGACACAATCCGCGTGTGCATTGATTATAGGGATATTAACAAAGCTTGTCCTAAAGACAACTTTCCTACCCCCTTCATCGACCAGATTGTTGACGACTGTGCCGGAAGCGAAATATTATCTCTAATGGATGGTTTCTCCGGATATAATCAAATCAATATTGTTCCCGAGGATCAACACAAAACTGCTTTTGTTTGTCCTTGGGGCACTTTCGCCTACCGTAAACTTCCTTTCGGTCTAAAGAATGCTGCCGCAACTTTTTAGCGCGCTATGTTTTATGCCTTCCATGATATCAATCACATCATGCAGCCATATCTTGATGACTTACTCGCTCATTCCATGCGTCGGGTCGATCATCCCATATACCTCTGAGCCATTTTCCTCTGTTGTCGGTTTTACCATATACGCTTGAATCGTCACAAATGTATTTTCTGCATAGAATCCGACCGACTTCTAGGCTTTATTGTTTCACGTCAAGGGATCAGGGTAGATCCTTTAAAGGTTGAGGCAATTCTCAATCTCCCTCCTCCTTCTACACTTCGCCAGTTACAAAATTTGCAAGGGAAAGCAAACTTTCTTCATCGTTTCATCCCAAACTATGCCAAGATAACTCTTGGATTTACGCGACTACTAAAAAAGGGGCCTGAGTTTGTATGGGATACCATCGCAAACAAATCCGTTGAAGCTTTGAAATTGTCCCTAACACGTGCTCTGCTTCTCTCCCCCCCGATTACAGTCGTGATTATTTCCTCTACCTCATAGCCTCGGATTACACCATCGCTATGGTTCTTGTCTAGGAGGATGGTTCTCATGAAGAACATGTTATCTATTAATTGAGTCGTAGTTTAACGCCTACTGAAACCGAGTATTTACATATCGAAAACTGGCCTTGGTAGCCGTCCAAGAAGTTCCACGTTTCTGGCACTATATCCTCTCTCGCAAGACTACGTTAATTTCTAACTGCAACCCTATGCAACACATTCTCACATGTCAATTGCTAGGGGGAAAAAACTCCAAATGGAGCGTGATACTCCAGGAGTTTGACTTGGAATTCGAACGAGCTAAGTCCAAGAAGTCCTTAGTATTTGCCGAGTTGATATGCGACTTTCCCTACTCTGAAAAGGAAAATGTAGTAGCCGATTCATTACCTGATGAATCTCTTTTCCTAATTAGTTCTGATGATCTTTGGTACAGAGATATCATTATATATCTCCAAACCCAAACTTTTCGACCCAATTTGTCCAGTACTGACCGACGTCGAATATGCTACCAAGCCCGTCAATATATTATCCTCGGTGATACTCTTTATCATCATGGGATTGACTCAGTTTTTCGACGCTGCCTCACATTCGATGAAGCCGAGAAAGCCTTAAATGACTGCCATTCTGGAGCCTGTGGTGGTCATATTTCCAGGTATGCTACTACCCAGAAGATCTTACGAGCAGGGTATTTTTGTCCTTCTTTGTTTAACGATTGCATAATCGCTGTCCAAAAATGCCACGCTTGCCAGACCTATAATCATAAAATACGGTCACATCCTGCTCCTCTTCACCCTGTGGTCTCCATTGACCCCTTTGCAAAATGGGGTATCGATTTCATGACATGTCACCCCCACTCGGCCGGGGGGCATGGATACATTTTTGTAGCCGTAGATTATTTTACGAAATGGGTTGAGGCGATGTCGACACTTGATAATACTAGAAAGACTACAACATTTTTCATTTTCAATCACATCATAGCTCATTTTGGTGTTCCTTAGGCTATCTTCACTGATCACGGTATCCACTTTAGAAACTTCATGATGTCCGAACTCACTGAAAAGTTGGGTCTTCGCCCTGAAAACTCAATTCCCTATTACCCACAAGCCAACGGCCAAGTCTAAGCAATTAACAAAGTTCTCATAACCATGCTTCGACAAATGATAGGGATTCATAAAACAAGTTGGCACACAATGTTGTTTTCAGCATTGTGGGCTTACCGGACGTCTGTTAAGTCTGCTACCGGGTTTACACCATTCTGTTTAGTCTATGGTCTAGAAGCCATCCTCCCGATTGAATGTGAGATACCCTCCTTAAAACTAGCCGTCGAACTCCTACCAAACACTTTTGCCCAGGAAGAACGTCTATTGTATCTTATGCGATTAGAAGAAACTTGGCGTGACGCTACCCTAGTCATAGAAGCCCAGAAGAAATGTGTCAAGGCCCAATATGACAAACATGTCAAGCCTCTCGTTTTCTCCGAAGGAGATATGGTTCTCCTCTATGAACAAGATCGAGATATGCTAGGAGCTGGAAAATTCAAAGCCATGTGGCGAGGTCCTTATATCGTTAAACGATTTTTGGAGAAAGGAGCTTACGAGTTAGTAGATTATGATGGTATCCCTTTGAGTGAACCCAAAAATGGGTTGTACTTAAAGAAGTACTATGCATGAGATCACCTGTGCACGAGTACTTGTATTTTATTGTATCATACTTCTTGTGTGTTACTGTAGTATGCTTTTTTCGTTATCTAGTCTCTGCCCTTATGTTACATTGTGTTTGGTTTTCATATTTCGAAGTATTCACTACCCCACATGGGCTTCGCCGATGGCGCTAGCTGTAGTACTCAGAACCTTTCTTCTGTAGCGTGGGCAATTTACGCCCCTACAAATGAACTTATCACTCTACGAGGTGTATGCCTCGGCCATGCGACCAACAATATTGCAGAGTATAGCACCGTTATCAAATTGTTGATTGATGCTATCTCGCTTGGTATTCGTCACTTGGTTGTACGAATCAATTCACAGCTAGTAGTACTACAGTTAAGTAATGTCTATGTTATTCGAAGTCCTACTTTATTACGGGTATATTTGCGAATTTTCCTCTTGGAATGTTATTTTGATTATATTGAGTATCAACATATTCCTAGATGTCTAAATACATTAACTAATGCATTAGCTAACTATGTATTAGATAGAAATTTGTGCCATTTATAAACCAATCACGTCACATGCATCACATAACACAAGATAAGCCGGTAGAAGTTGTACATATGTATATAATGATCAAAAAGTTTTTTACAAAAAAGTTCTGTCCAAGGACCAAAATTTCAAAATCTGAAGCTCATAGCTTCTACAAAGTAACGTCATGGATGATTCTTGTGATAACACATGACTGCCCAAGCAACCCTACAAAGTAGTCGGCCAATAGACTCTGACATGCCCACCGTATGACGCTGATAACGTCGTGGGACCTCTCCGAGAGGCATGTCCGAAATGTCAGCAATCAACCCCTCTAAGTTTTGTTCCACTGCCTCATAATATTCAGCGTTCTATCATGGCACTGGAGCCAACTCTCCTCATCATTGAATAGGAGAAGTACCCAGAGGTTGATAAGGCTCCACGTCTGTGTCATCAAAAATTAATTTTTGTAATTATACCTTGGACAAACATAAAAACATTTTCATATGACAAAACTCACGAAAACATTTAAAAAGTGAAAAAATGTGTACTTCTTACCTAGATCTCCCCACTGAGCGCCCTAAGGTAGGGCCAAGTCCAGATCCCCTCGAAAGTCCAACCCGACATAGGCATAATCGTCGACCATCAACATCTATGGCTGCAACCAGTCAAAGAAGGAATCATTGTATTTGATGATTGGTCCAGCTACATGTCAGTCCATGAGGTTACACCACCTCAACATGCTCGGATCCTCTGGAGCCGGTAAACCCCACTCAACCTACAACCTCAGCAAGGGAACCCTCTCAAGAAAGAAGGACACCAAAATTGATCCGTACCCGAATTGCTTCAGGTTGCCTTTCCTGCATTTAGTCAACTACCTCTTCATGCTACAAAGGACTGTGTTTGACTAGTTAAAGACCCAAGGCTCAGTACACTCTATGGCATACTGAAAATAGCTCTGGAGAGCCATGTGTGGAGCAGCGCTCCCAGCCATATGAGAAATGGTGAACAAGATAGTGCGAAGGGTCAAATCTTGGACCCCCCAAATGACCACCTTTCCTTTGCTTCTTTCTACCTCTGGAACACAGTACTGACGACAATACTCACTCATAGGCAGCCCACCACCTCGGCTACCATTCAAGCTAGCATGGTACCCACGTTGCGATAGTCCTGTTAGGAAATAAATGTCCTCGATATCCAAGGACAATATGTGGACCCCCACATGGAATACTTGTTGGTCAACTTCCCACATATGAACGAGGTACTCCAACAGCCTGACTTGGGCCCTCATTCTCGGGATTCGAAAGAATTTCAGGAGACCACAGTCTCGTAAAGCGACAACGGTGCCCGGGTCATTCCTAACAATAGCATCATATTATTCATGCTCTCTTTCACACCATTCCAGAACCATTGTGATGGCCAAATGCCTACACAAGAACCATAAGAAGAAGGTTAGCAATTCTTTTCAAGCCTTGGCACATTTTTCATTGAGCAAACATCAAAGAAAATTTTCATTTTGCGGTTCTCGCAGGTGCCCCTTTAGCACAGTGCGAGGTTCTCACAGGTGCCTTTGGGGCCACCTACAAGAATCATGCATTCTCATAGGTCCCGTATGGCTAGCCTGCGAGAATCATGCATTCTCACAGGTCTCGTATGGCTAGCCTGCAAGAACGCCTAGGCGCAAATTTTCTCCCTAAATCAAACTCAAAACTTGAAATTTGCCAATGAAAACAAAAAATTGAACCATGAAAAGATAGAAGACAAGGAGCTTACCTCACTGATGGAGACAGTTCGCCAAATGGTTGTTCATACCTTCCCCAATCGAGCACCGAACTTCAAGGGAAAAAGAGGGGTTTTGGGCTAAAATCTTGGCAACGTTACAATGACTATGGTAAAAGAACTTTTACCCACTTATATTTACTTTTACCATTATTGTTGGTTTTTATAATTGTTTTATTCATCAAACCTAATGCCTAATAGCCCTATGAGTGTGATTTTTTGCAGATATGATGACATCGAATTCCACACGAAGGAATATGGATATTCTCTCTTTTTTTCATTGCATGTTTAAATTTTTTTTATGGTTTTTTAAACAAAACCTCGAGCTTGGTCTTTGTTCATTCTCACCCTTGAAAATACATGAGAACATAATTGAGCACACTTTTATCACTTTTTTGGGCTCAACAAGGTTATACGAAAAAGGAACCCCCTAGAGTTCTCTTTAAGCTCTTTTCAGACTCTCTAAACATGAAAAGATTGCCGAGCAATCTTGCTATTTTTATGCTCGTTAAAGAATTTGAAGAAAGAGTCTATTGGGCGATAATTTATCTCTTTTTAGGTCTCATTAGACTACTTTACGAAAAAGGAACTAAGAGAGTTCTCTTTTGAGTGTTTTTCCAGACTCTATAATCATGAAAAACCTTCAAGTTTTCTATCTTTGGACTCGTTAAACAAACATCGAAAGACCTGTAATGCGACCAAACCACTCCTTCCTAGGGTTCGTTAAATATACTCTGAGGGACTCGTCTGAAGGATGAGATTACATCAACAAGCATATGTTATCTTCCTCAATCTTGTGTAAAAATAAAGAGGTACTCGCCAGAACTGGTGGGGGAAATTTTGGGAAAGGGATGTGTTTTCGTATTTATATTATTGGCAGTAAATGTCGCTCTTGAACATGACACCCCCCCTATTTATTATCTGAAGCCAGTTTGGGAAATCCATTTGTCTCTCATTCGACTTGCTACAAGGTCATATCCTGAGTCATCTCTGAGTTAGTGCTGCCAAATCATTGGTCGTGTCGTTCATTTGTTCAAGAGAAGTTCATCTGAAACCTCTATTGAGTCGACTATCTGTAGTTGTCAATTCTTTCAGTGTCGGCCTTCCCTGTGTCCAAGTTCCACCTACATCATACTCTGTTCCACCTTCAAAATCTGTTACTCATTTTGTGTCATTGATGGGGGATACATCAAGGCCCTCTTGTGACGAGTTTTGTTCCGTTGACTCCAACTCATTATCTGGAAACAAGACTTAGAAATTATCTGGTACCTTGGAACTTGCATGCCTCAATGGCAGGTTTCCTCACTTTCGACGGTGGGTTTTCATCATTGACCCCTAATCGGGAGATTTCGTCGAATGTTTGACCTCAACTCATTTATTCACATTCGGTGGATTGTACTAGTGTACATTGGGAGTCATTGACATTAATGGTGATTTCCCTTGCACTTGTTAACGGTTTCATCAATGACTGGTAATCAAGTGGTTTCTACCATGTTGAACTTTGGCACATGTAATCACATGGTTAGATTTGTACTTTCAGGTGACAGGATTGAAGACCCTGGATCTCATCTCTTTGATCTAGGCTACAATGGAATATGTATAATTTGCTGACACATAGATCCACTTTGTATGTCACGTGGCTATGTCGTCTTAATTTGAATCTTCTTTCATAGATCCACAGTGTATTCTTGGTGGCTATGCGATATTTTAATGTCATGGATCCACGGTGTATGATTGGTGGCCATGACCCATGTTCATTATGTCATACGTTTGTAATCTGAGTATGGGGATGCCTACCTTAGAACTAGTATTATATTTTACAGATGCTTGATTGTTTGCAGGTTTCCGATTAGGTGCACTCTTGGTTTTCGACACACACACGCAGTTTACAAAGTATTTCGGCTGTCACTAATTCTGGCATCGTACTTTGGGGGGCATTCTGTTACACATGATTTTGGTCATCTTGGTGATGTATTAACAATGGTGCTTTTAGACTCCCAACAAGGACTTTTTTCCTGAGAAAAGTGGATCTTCTCTCCTTCCAAAAACACATTTTCAAAGTGAGTTCGCAGGTTGCATATGGCCTAGGGTGAAAGAATGACTCATTCCCACAGGCCACCTTCATCTAGGGTGAAAAATTCTCGCATTTTGCTCCATACATATGGTGCGAACCTGTTTTCAATCTTGGAAAAGAGAAGAGGTATTGAGGGTTCTAGAAGGGAATCTTCTAGAAAATGAGTTGGCATTCGTATGGTTGTCATTTTACTGACTTCAAAGATTTGATGGAATAATACTCATCCATGTAACCATCTCTCCTTCTCCTATATATTGAAAGGATTCTCATGGAAAAGGTTAAGCAATATTAATTGAAGAATTGGTGAAGGAATTGCGCGAAGAACCCTGCTTAGACAGAGGCTCGAAGGCTCTAGTTGGTCTATCAAGAAGAATTGGATCTTCTTCATGCAAGTACAGAGCAAGTGTGTGTGTTGGGACCAAGAGTCACTGAAAGGAAGCTTGCGACATCAAGGTGATAAGGTTGTATCTTATACTTTCAATTAATATGATACAGTGGCATGTCCTTTTCCCATAAAGTCATTCTTACTTTATTATGTAATTCCTTGATCATATGCATAAGTTGACATTGAATATATTTTTCTATCTTCACTTTGGTTGGTTTGTGTTGTCTCGGACTTGACCTCACAAGAGCACTAGAGCAAAGCAGGAGCAACAGAGACCTAAGGAAGCGATGCAAAGGTATGTCACTTGTTCCTCCTTACTAGCTAATTCAATGATTGCAACTTAGGGAAAGAGTCATGTCCTGTCCTGTTTTGTTCTAGATCGAGGTGGATCTAGGGATATTTGTTAGTGTCTTCACCTACCGATTAGTCCGATAACACCTCTTTACTGCTGTCCAATGCTCCTTCATTAGTTTTGACATATACCTGCTCAAAACTCCCACTACATGTGCAATGTCCGGTCTAGTACAAACCATTGCATACATCAAACTGCCAACTGCACTGGCATATGGAACATGGGACATGTCCTCTTCTTCTTACTGCGTCTTGGGACACTAATCTACAGATAAATTTACACCTATAGGAATAGGAACCTTGATCGATTTACTTCCATGCATATTAAACCTCTGCAATATCGTCTCAACATATTTTCTTTGATTCAACCAGAGTTTGATGTTTGCACGATCTCTTTTAATCTCCATTCCCATAATGAAGTTAGCAGCACCGATATCCTTCATGTCAAATTTGGAGGATAGCTGCGATTTCACCTCCTTGATGACATCCATGTTATTTCCTACCAACAACATGTCATCAACATACAACACTACATAAATGAAGTGATCACCAACCTGCTTGGAATATACACAGTGATCATCCCTGATTCTTATAAATCCCAATCCAAGGATCTATGTGTCAAACTTTTGGTACCACATCCTAGGTTATTGCTTCAGACCATATAGTGACTTCTTTAGCTTACAGACCAACTCTTTCTTTCCCTTCACTACAAAGCCTTTTGGCTGCTTCATGTAGATTTCTTCTTCCAGATCCCCATGTAGGAATGTTGTCTTCACATCCATCTGTTCCACTTCAATATCAAAAGCAACAACAATAGATAAAAGAAATATAATAGAAGTTAACTTAGCAACAGGAGAAAAAATCTCACCAAAGTCAATTCCCTCTACCCGGGAATAACCTTTTGCTACTAACCGAGCTTCGTATTTATCCACTTTACCTTGTGCATTAAACTTCTTCTTAAACAACCATTTTTTACCAATAGATTTTCTTCCAGCTGGCAACTAAACTATATACCATGCATCATTCTTATCCAAGGCATCCATTTCTTCAACCATGGCCTTCTTCCAGAGTTTACTATCCTCTGAATTCACTGCTTCCCTGATAGTTCTGGGATCATCATCAGTAATAGATAAAAAAAAATTGGAACAGAAATCAGGTGGACTATACCTTTCTGGTTTCCTTTTATCTCTCACTGATCTCCTCAATACTAGGGTATGAGGTTCTTCTTCTTCTTCTTCTACTTCCTCTTCTTCAGATGCTTCATATTTTGCATCATACAACTCAAGATCTATTTTCTCAGATTCGTCTTGCATTGGTAGGAATTCCTGTTTGGACACATCTTTTACCTCTCTGAAAACAACATCTTGACTGTAAACAGTCTTCTTGGTTTCTGGGTTCCAAAGTTTATAACCTTTCACACCATATTTATAACCAATAAAGATACACTTTTCAGCCTTTTTATCCATCTTACTCCTATTTTCCTTTGGAACATGTACATAAGCATCACAACCAAACACTCTAAGATGTTGAAGATAGGGTTTCTTTCCAGACCATACCTCGTGTGGAGTTTTATCGTCCAACACTGATGAAGGCGATTGATTGACCAGATAACATACTGTACCCACTGCCTCTGCCTAGAATTCTTGTCCTAACCCGGCACCGTTGAGCATGCTCCTTGCTTTTTCCATCAGTGTCCTGTTCATCCTTCCTGTAACTCCATTTTGCTGAGGAGTGTATGGAGTAGTCTTCTGCCTTGCTATACCACACTTATTATAGAATTCTTCACATTCATTTTCACAGAATTCTCCACCATTATCTGTTCTCAATACCTTTATTTTCTTCTCTATCTGATTTTCTACCAGAGCCTTAAACTCTTTAAATTTATCAAATACCTCAGATTTATTTCTAAGAAAATTAATCCATGTGTTCCTTGAAAAATCATCTATGAATGAAACATAATACACAGATTTACCTAGGGATGGAACAGGAACAGGTCCAAACGCATCACTGTGTATCAACTCTAAGATCCCCTTTGCTCTTGTAGCACCAGATGGGAATCTTACTTGATTATGTTTTCCATATATGCAATGTTCATAGAAATCAAAATATAGAGTGCAATTAGACATACCTTCAACCATGCCTTTACCGTGTAGTGTTCGAAGGCCCTTTTCGCCAAGATGCCCCAGTCTTTGATGCTGCAACATGGTCTTGTTTTTAGGGACAGTATTGGTCTTGTCTTCTTTATTTGTTTTCTCAAGAAAAACATAACTATTACACCCATTAATATAAGTTCTTCCCAACAACTTGTACAGAGCTCCACACCGAACTCCCCTCATCAACACCATTGCTCCTCGTACCATCTTGCAAGTGTTCTTTCCAAATACAATATCCACTCCTGTATCATCCATATTTCTTACATATATTAGGCTCCTGGCTAGTTTTGGAATGTGCAGAACCCCAAGGAGAGTTCTAATCTTTCCATATTTTAGTAGCAACTTAACCCTTCCACGTCCCAAGTTTTTTGCTGTCGAGTCATCTCCTAGGAATACATCACCACCATCGTATTTTTCATATTCAGAGAACCACTCCCTGTGAGGAGTCATATGGTATGACGCACCCGAGTCAATCAACCATACATCACAGTCTGCATGTGTACTTGTAGATGCCAGGTAAACATCACCTCCTTCTTTAGTGGAGGTTTTTGCCTCTATGGAAGAGGTAATATCAGATCTCTTTGGTTTATCAACCTTCTTAGACTTCCAATCTTTCTTATAATTCCCTGTTTTACCACACTTATAGCATTTCCTCAAATATT